>JAECUM010006408.1:0-39161 GCA_016617855.1 Megalonaias nervosa | reverse complement strand
TGCTATATTGTGTTCACCGAAGTTGATGACGTAGAAAACAACCACGCTATCAAAATCAGCAGGAAATTTGCATGTGCCTTGATGCACAAAACTACCTAAAACGTGTTTTTGTTTATTTTCATTTTGTTTGGGGTGTGGGATGGGGGGTTTCCGAATGTAGGCTTATCCTTAAACAATGGAAATTGACTTTGTAGGATCGATGAAAACAAACAATATACAGTATTATCTCATAGTTGGTACAGTATAGTATGTGCAGTTTCGTATGTTTGATATCATAAAGTGTTACATATTACTTTATGTGATTCTGATTGGTCCAAATAAGCCTATGAACTTATTATACAGTATTCTCTTCACTGATTGGTAACGATAGTGGGAAAAGTATTTTAACCCCACCTTCTAGAATTCTTTCTTCGAATGAACATTTTGGCGGCCTTTTTCCGACTCGATTCACGAAAGGAAATTGGTGAACAAATGGTCTTGTCTGTCTGAATACGGCCACGTTACCCTCACAAGGGTTTGTTATGTCGTGTATAACATGTCATCATGTGAAAAATGGCATAAAACCCAAAAGACAAGAACAACAACACCAAGTAAAACTAAGGGTGCTGCTCAGTTGAAAGCCGGCGTGTGGGGTGGGGATGGAGGGGCGGTACACCTGTAACATGGAATACACCCTATATACAAGCGTAGTTTAAATGTTAAGTTATAGATGTAAATAAACTCACCTCTGTTCATAGTAGGATGTGGACGTAGACCGGTCTCCAACTGACATAACTTTATGCAACCACAGCACATTACGCAGACACATGTCCAAGACAAGTGACTTTAGGAAATATTTATCCTGGGTACTGTGATTTTTTTATTTGTGTTTTTCTAGTTGATATTGTTTTGTATTTTCCAACATCTAATGCCTATAATGTTATCAATGGCAACCTACATTTCATGTGAGATGTGATGTCATATATATATATATATATATATATATATATATATATATATATATATATATATATATATATATATATATATATATACTGTTTTTGTTTAGAATCACTGATATGTTCATTCTACTGTTTCCTTGTCTATATGCCTATTATAACGGTTATTTCTAAAGTGTTTAAATCATCAAACGTTACAGAGTTCCTTATATGTAGTACTTGACACCTGTTATGTATATGTAATTTAATTACTTGTTTGTTAGTTTTAGTTGTTCTTAATTTTATTTCATTACATGTTATTGTAATGATAACTTTGTCTACTGGATTTGATATTGTTTTAATAGAAATTCAATTAGTTCTGTTTGATCTGATAAACAGCCAGCAGTAGAAACACTGTATCTAATTGCTGAGCTTGATTTAGAAATCAGTAAGGTTTATAGTAAACAAGGTTTTCTTAATTTTTTAAATTATTCATTCCCAGAGTAAGAACCATTGATTTTAGCTAAGGCCATACTAGAGTACGTGATGTTAGGCATGTAAAAGTTTTTACGTTGTTTTAGAAAGGTGATCAAATGACCCTCATACTGGAATCTGTTTTGCGTTTTAGTTAGTCTTATATCTCATGTTATAAGAAGAAATTGCCAATTGGCCTTTAAACCTTTGACACGCAAAGGTGTTTTGTTGTGATCAGTTTGAGTTGAATTTTTATTTATGGAATTAGTAATTTATTTACCCTGGAATATAAGTGCTCCTAAATTGATTCTTGGACAAAGACATTTATTGAAAATTGTTCAGGTTTACAAACTGGAATATTATTCTTTGTGATTCAACAAAGAACTGTTGACACGTCAGGACAAAGCTGACTATCAAAGACGTCATCGCCTTCCATCTTGGAATTTCATCGGGATTCGAACTGTGATTCACTTAGGACTTTTTATTGATAGGACTAATATTTTTTTACTAATATTTTTTAATTCTTGGATTAATTTTGGATTTGTTTCGTAAACCGTAAGTACTTTTTCTTATTTTTACCCTGTTTTTCTAGAGAAAAAATTATTTTGTTAAATTTTACAAAGCTTGTTGTCTTCACTCTTTTCTTGTTACTTTTGTACGAGCCTAGACACGTAACACACCCTATTCCCTGCTAGACACACATGCGCGTATAATGGAAATGAGGTCCTAGACATAGATGGAAATAAACGGAAAAGGTATTGCAAACTCTGTCCAACTGAAATAAGATTTCTATTTCTGCCCTACTGCAATATATTACATTTTGTTGCATCTAATACGATTCAAGGATGTTTGATACAAAATATTCTAGATCGGCTTGTCAACGTTCAAACAGCGGTTGCTATTATACCCGCTTCGTGGCAAACAATTAAGTTGTTATTAATGTTAGCCGATCTAAGATAATATGCCTATTCACAAATCAAATCAGATGTTCAAAACGAGATTTGATATTCCGGTCGATTAGACCTTGTTGATCCTAAATATTCATCTTATCTGTCACTTTCTTTAACATTTTCTGGATGTACTCCAACGGTGACAATGAGGAACTTGAGAAGGCTATTCATAGAGATCTGTTAGGATCGAGACTTCGGCAAAGCAGTCAAATGATTACTGATCCTGTTCTCTTTCTTGTATTGGCTTTCATTATTGTATTCCAATCACGATGAATAAAGTCACACTTTGCATGCGAATATCTGTCTTGCGCCGATGTTTGGAAAAAAAAATTTCGGGACGCCATATTGGCACGTACTAAGACTCAGTTCCTAACCGTGCTTTATTAATAAGACTCTAACGATTTAAGCAAAACAAAACATATCTTGATAATTTTCCAAGGACAGTTACTTTAAAAAATGAATGCACCATTAAGTTTCATCCCAAGGGAACAGTATGGAGAAAGGGAATCACTGCAAAACTTAACTCTGACGGGTACACCAACAAAAAGGACGATGCCATCCAAGTATTTTTCACAATATCGCACCACAATTTGTATGTATGGCTAACATTTCTAGACCGTAAAATAGAGGTCACAGTGACCAAATGATAGATAAAACGTCAGGTTACCAGCTTATGATTTTCTGCAGGCAATAATATCTCATAAAATGCGGTTTTATCTGGATTTGTGACGCTTAACAACATGTTTCAGCAATACATAGCAATCCATCCATGGCAATCTGTATATTTAGTGAAAAAAGAACCTGGGAAGACCTCGTGAAAGACGAACGACCCACAGGAAGCTACTACTTTATTACATACGTACAGTGTCGATCAGAGACTCGAAATCAAGTGGACAGATGTCAGATGTGTGAGTGATCTTTAAGGCCAAACGCCTTAGACCACTCTGCTATCCGGGGCCGATTTCTCAGAAACGCATATCCCAACTAAGGGAGGAAACTTCCACAATCATGAATATCCGTAATCACCAGGGCAAATATAATACATGGTTCTTACTGAGTGTACCAGGTTGAGGGCTCTGGAAGGACTATTTTGGCACGATTTTTTTTGCACTCACACTCTTCGTAGATATGTCCAGCGCACATTCGGGGAGGATGAAGGTATGCAGTAGCTGATTGGTTGACACACACTGAAGGAGACAATGAACTGCATCATTATGAATGTGGCTGGATTGGAATTCTAGTTCTGATTTCTCTCAATTAAGGTCATGCAATCGAAACATATCTTGTTCTTTTCAGTCGGAGTACGCAAAGCAGCAGGCTGTGATCAGATTCAGAGGACGACTAGATTTATTGCTAAGAATTTAATAAATTGGGTTATTTACTCTATGGTTGTGGAACTTTTCAAACTTCCATGAACACAGCTAAACACAAAACTAACGGCACATGGCTTAGTCTTGTCAGCTCTTTTAAAATAGCAAAACGTCTAAGTGAAGAAGATTAGTTAAGAGTTTGTTTTATAGTGTCACACCGTTTAACAGAGTATTCTCACAGTGATCAATACTATGATCTCAACAGACGCGGAACATCTAGAACTGTAGAACTGGTATCATAATTTATATTGATCAAACACGCTATCGATCAACATCTACAGAATCTTTCGGCTGGAGCAATGCATTAAAAATTTCAATTTATTTGTAAAATGTTCAAATATTTTGCTTATGAGCACTAAACATGGCTTATCGTAAGGTTTCATACCCATTTCACAAAATTAGTAATTGTGAGCTGATTTATAATGTATTCAGAAAAAGGCGCATAAGTTCGTACAAAGTAACTAATGTAATAAGAGTCGGCATCTCTGTTAACTTTAGTGCTAACGGCAGGCAGATGGGTATCATTAAGCTAGAATTCCTTCGCAGTCTTGTTAATATACAGGGCCGGCCTTAGGCCGATTGGAGCGATTTGGCCCAATCGGACCCCGCACTCAAAGGGGCCCCGCGCGTTAGTAATTTTTAAAAATATATATATAGAAAGTAATTTTAAAGTGATGGAAGAAACTTTTAATATCATATAAAACTTGTTTAAAAGTTTATTTCCAAATGTCATGGCTCAAAGGGGGCACCAGGCATAAATCCGGGTGTCACCACCAAAATGATCTAAATCGGGTCCCGTGTTTGCCAAGGCTGATGCTGTTAACATATTCAAACTAGATACAAATTTATTAACTAACCTTCAGTTAGAGTGGACATGCGTTCCACAGGAGAAGAGAGCATACAAATGGTAATATCATCCTTTGACGCAGTCTTTGGCTGACTTGTTCTATCCAGTTTCAGGATATCCAGTCTCGTACAGCATATACTGTAAGGACTCGTAGTACTTCATGATGTATTTGTCCTCAGGTGGAATGGGTATACCTAGAAAAATAAACAGATGTGACAGACGGAATGTGTCTATTATTTAAAGTGATTTATGACAGTTCATGAAACACTATAATATATGACGTATATGTCCACCACAATTACTACACTAAGCAAAAGTCTATTTTAGAGTGTACATTTTTCCGACAGGAAGAAACCAAGTTACAGTTAAAACTAACAAGGTTCGCCGAAATTATCATCTGATTAGACACACATGCACGTGTTGCTTACTGACGATTTCAGGGGTAGATTTGCAAGTTTTACATAATAAGAAGTTATATATACTACAGGCGATTGCAGAGATAATATTTAGTTACGGCAGATGAAATATAAGAATCGTCACCGCTTCTTATAAAAAATACTAGGCTTTATTTGAACCATTTCTTTATGTAGCCTGTGTAGATCGCCGCCATTGCTGTTTTATAGATCACCAAGCATGTGCATGATAGGCCCAGTATGGTACACCCGTTCGGAGGGCGATATGATTTATGCAGCTGCAGTTCATCAAAGGATTTTGGATATATTTTTCATAAAGTATTTTGCCTTGATTTTAATTATATATTTTTTGTTGTAAATAAATTATTATTTTAGCAAAAATGTATAGTCTCAAGAGAAGTTAGGGTTCTCCATCAGTTCCACGACCTCCAATATCCTACAATTTTCCAACGTTCTTCCAACTTTCAACGGTTTATCAGTTAAATTCCAATTATACAATATTTAAGGCCCTGGAAAGTTTGAATCGGAAGCCAGCAGGTCGGTGCGCAAGCAAAGAGACTACGTAGCATCTGAAACCCAGATTTCTCGGGTATGTACAGCTGCATGTAACAGTCAGGTTTAAGCGTCAATATAGCAGGACATGGGTATCTACCTTAATGTTAGATATCAATTAATTTTGTAACTTATTTAGTGTTTACTCTTGATTTATTTATATCGCAATAACAATTTTCAAAATTTAATAAATTGTAAGATACATGTAGCTAATACTGTAATTTCAGTACTTAAATGTAGAACTTCGATTTCTCCTGTTATCCTAACATTAGCATTAGTCTAACATTAGTAATTTCTTAACTTCTGTATTTCATCTGGAATCCTTTTACATGACCTTGAAATACTTAATTTTAGATATGAACTAATTTTGTAACTTCTTTAGTTTTTACTCTCAATTTATTTGTATCGCAATAACAATTTTCATTATTTAACAAAATTAAGATCCATGTAGCTAATACTGTAATTTCAGTGCTTAAATGTAGAACTTCAACTTCTCGTATTAGTCTAACATTAGTATTAGTCTAACATTAGCATTAGTCCAACATTAGTATTAGTCTAACATTAGTATTAGTCCAACATTAGTATTAGTATAACATTAGTATTAGTCCAACATTATTATTAGTCCAACATTAGTATTAGTCTAACATTAGTATTAGTCCAACATTAGTATTAGTCCAACATTAGTATTAGTCTAACATTAGTATTAGTCCAACAATAGTATTAGTCCAACATTAGTATTAGTCAATCATTAGCATTAGTCTAACATTAGATTAGTCCAACATTAGTATTAGTCCAACATTAGTATTAGTCCAACATTAGTATTAGTCCAACATTAGTATTAGTCTAACATTATTATTAGTCCAACATTAGTATTAGTCTAACAATAGTGTTAGTCTAACATTAGTATTAGTCAATCATTAGTATTAGTCAATCATTAGTATTGATCAATCATTAGTATTAGTCTAACATTAGTATTAGTCCAACATTAGTATTAGTCAATCATTAGTATAGTTAATCATTAGTATTTGTCAATCATTAGTATTAGTCCAACATTAGTATTGATCAATCATTAGTATTAGTCAATCATTAGTATTAGTCTAACATTAGCATTAGTATAACATTAGTATTAGTCGAACATTAGTATTAGTCCAACATTAGTATTAGTCAATCATTAGTATTAGTCTAACATTAGATTAGTCCAACATTAGTATTAGTCCAACATTAGTATTAGTCTAACATTAGATTAGTCCAACATTAGTATTAGTCCAACATTAGTATTAGTCTGACAATAGTATTAGTCTAACTTTAGTATTAGTCAATCATTAGTATTAGTCAATCATTAGTATAGTTAATCATTAGTATTAGTCAATCATTAGTATTAGTCTAACATTAGTATTAGTCGAACATTAGTATTAGTCCAACATTAGTATTAGTCAATCATTAGTATTAGTCAATCATTAGTATTAGTCTAACATTGGTATTAGTATAACATTAGTATTAGTCTAACATTAGCATTAGTCCAACATTAGTATTAGTCTAACATTAGTATTAGTCCACCAACATTAGTATTAGTCCAACATTAGTATTAGTCTAACATTAGTATTAGTCCAACATTAGTATTAGTCTAACATTAGTATTAGTCCAACATTAGTATTATTCTAACATTAGTATTAGTCCACCAACATTAGTATTAGTCCAACATTAGTATTAGTCCAACATTAGTATTAGTCCAACATTAGTATTAGTCTAACATTAGTATTAGTCCAACATTAGTATTAGTCCAACATTAGTATTTGGTCTAACATTAGTATTAGTCCAACATTAGCATTTAGTCCAACATTAGTATTAGTCGAACATTAGTATTAGTCCAACATTAGTATTAGTCTAACATTAGTATTAGTCTAACATTAGTATTAGTCCAACATTAGTATTAGTCCAACATTAGTATTAGTCTAACATTAGTAATTTCTTAACTTCTATATTTTATCTAGGATCCTTTTTCATGACCTTGACATATTTTTATATTCAACATTTAGCTCTTGTCGTCTGAGAAGATGTGTTTGTATCTTTCAGTTGTACCAATGTAACTGAGTTCTCCTTGATGTCTGGATACATTGTCGTTATACAACTTAGTTTGGGTAATCATTGGTGACTTTTTCACCTTATATCGCCTCTTTCTGGTTAATTTAAGTGTGGTTATTTGATGAGTCTATTTTCCCTTCACATACAACTCTTTTACTACCACAAGTTTTTGTGGTCATGTGATGAGAATAATTCTCTCCTTATATCACAACTATTCAATTATTTGAACGTACGTGTAATCTTGAATACCTATATTTATCTTCAAATATCACACTTTCTTGGACTCAAACCCTCAATCTGGTAAACTTTTGTGTTTGAAACGCCATTCAAGGGACACAACTCTTTTACGTATCGGAAACAGACATTGCACATGTTATTCCCCTGAACATTGCAGCACAACTAACTCCAACTAATACTATCTGCAAGAATATCAAGCGACAAAGTCGTTTTCAGCTTAACATTGCCCAAGATTGTATATTACACGAATAAAAAGAATCCTCTCAATCGTATCCCCTATCCACATATTCACTAAGGAATAATAAACTGAGTAACACAGATACAGAAAGTAATATTTTCCCATGCGTATCAGTGACTGCAAGCAAATATGAAACTCAAACGTTCAAGAAAATATCCGAATGTTAGAGATGAAATCAAAGTTCACATCTCCACCCTGTGAAGAATTTCCATGAATGCCAAGTGATTTGGGATTATTCGATGCATTGCTGTATATTTTATTTTGATTTTGCGTCCTGAATCAGTGTGTGTAGTAGGCATAAAGAGATCCGACCATGTCGTACTTTTTGAATCATTTTATCGCATAATGTGTCTTTAGCAAATAAACTGTCAGTAGTGTCTCGTTTTATGGTATCAAGTTGTGAAAGAGAAATAAAGCGCCATTCGGTTAAACACGTTACAACTATGTTGGTGTCAGAAGTGGGAGCCAGCTGTGGTGTCCTGAAGCAATTATTGAGGTCACCGCTTAGATCCAGTGATTGAACTTACGTCCGCTTTATTCGAAAGACTTAGCAAAGATCGCAAGAGAAATAACTAGTTTGCAAGTTACTATAAACCATGGTAACGAAAATGAACCATAAATTTAGAGTTGCAACTGCTGACATTTTTGATGATGAAGAGAGGTCAAGGTTTTCAAGGAATGATATTGATAATACAAGCATGGTAGAGGTAGGTATACGTAGGTCATATTGACATGGCAATGGATTAATTAAGGAACCAATATCAAGTAAAGTCAGTGCAGAGAAGTAAATATCTGATTTTATCCCTGATAGAGAACAAGGTAAAGAGAACATGAAAGGAAGAAACTTGCTGGCAGAAATTGATTCTACAGATAGCAACGATCCAAACAAAGCGGATTGAGTTCAAGGAAAAAAACAGAAGGTGCTGCTGGAGATGGGGGGGGGGGGACTAACAGGGAAATAGAATGTCAGCTTAAGGCTGCAATGCAAGAGCCCGCATCCATAATTGTCGATTCAATTCAACAGTACAATAGATCTATCGATGACAGTATTATAGAATCAGCTCATGTTGAAAACAAAACCCAGAAATCCAACGGATCGCGCATCTCATCCACAGCGCAGTAATATGGAAAGACAAACAAGAGTTAATCAGAGTAGATGAGATAACAGTACAGATCTTCGTAGTAGTATGCCCGGTCTCGAGTAAAGCAGAAATGAAAATTTATAACATTTTGCACGGAGTGATAGTTCGACTATTAGAAACATTAGACGTATAGATGAAAGAGTAACCATTGGACGACCCAAACTGGATTCTACAAAGGACAGCTAGGAAATTATCAAGAAAATAACTCCAAAAATGAAACAAAAATTCTACGATGACAAATGATGGGGTTCACGTTCAGCAAACTATTGAAGGAGTCAATCTAATTTTCACCGCAGAGACAGTTGCAGCAAGTACTATCATCTCCGAGAGAATTTATAAACGTATAGACCCAGAAAGGCGCCCCAGGTTCAACAAAGCAGTAGTTTCATCAAGCGCTGGATGAAATCCTTTGAAAGTATACGGAAAAAAGGGGTGCTCATAATTGCGAATATGCTGGCAAAATATCAGTATACTGTTTCAAAGGATGAAACAGACTTAGGACAGCCAACACTTGGTGAGTACATCATTGATACCGGGAATGCGACACCCATTAAACAACCCTCTCGATGCGTTCCAGTGGCTTTTCCTACAGAAAAACAAGAAATTATCAAGAAATTGGAAGAACAAAAGATCATCCGAAACCAATATCAGCATGGTCTTCTTCACTGTGCTAGTTAGAAAGAAGGAAAGGAAAATTAGGACTATTGTGGATTATTGACGGATTGAGGGCTGAATGCTGTCACAAAGCCTGACGCAAGTCCAATACCACGTACACAAGACTGTTTTGATGTCTTGGCAGGTGCAAATTTAGTTTCAGCTCTCGATCTCAAGTCCGATTACCATGAGATACCGCAAAGAAGGAAGACGTACCAATTACAGCTTTTGTTACAAAATATGGGCTGTGTGAATTCGTTGCAGTACCATTGGGAATGATTAACTCGAGGCCACGTTCCAGAGAATTATGGAAACCGCACTTCAGGGATTACAGTCGTATACATGTCTAAGCTCTTTAGATATTGTTGTGCTTGAATGAAACTTTGAAGAATGTATGTCCAGAATGGAAACGGTATTAGATCGACTGAAGAAAGCAGGGTGGAAACTAAAACCTGAGCACTGCCCGTTGTTTAGTAACAAGGTTACATTCCTTGGGCACGTGATTTCAGGAGCAGGAAGTTATTACAGAAGAATTATGCAGACTTAGTTAAGCCACTAACAGAGTTAACAAAGAAAGGCAAAAATAACAAGTGGACTAATAAAGGACAAGAAGTTTTTAGAAATTGACAACTGACAGAAAGTGAGATAATGGGATACCCTCTGCCAGTTGGAGAATCTACTTTATCTACTTTTGACATAGATGTAGCGATATGACCATAATAGTCGTCTTGGCCCAAATATAAAGCAACTAAGAGAGAGAGAGAGAGAGAGAGAGAGAGAGAGAGAGAGAGAGAGAGAGAGAGAGAGAGAGAGAGAGAGTATTCCATACACAAGTCTAACGCTTAATAAAGCTGAAAGTAATTACAGCGTAACGGATTAAGACTTGTTGGCTGTGAGATATTTTGTAGAATATTATAGACAGGATTTGCTTGGTAGAAAGCTTCACGTCTGTACTGATGATCAAACGCTAGACTGAATGTTTAGTTTCAGGGAACCAGAAGGGAGAATAGGAAGATGGTTGAACATTTTGTCAGCATGCGACTTCAGGGTTGAATACAGACCCGGAAGGAAACATGAAAATGCAGAAGCAATGTCAAGAAGTTTAAGCCTTTGGAATTGCAAATGTACAAAAGTGGACTTGATGGAGCCTTTGAAGTATGGGCCTTGTGAAATGTGTCAAAGAAAAGCAACAGAAATGTTAAACTCAGTAAACAATGCAGTACGTTTATCAGAAAACAAATTCCAGAAAATAGGGTTTGTATCCGACATCTTCAGATCGTTACCAAAGACTTGAGTCCGTGGACAGAGAATAGGGTTACCTAGGCTGTGCTGCGAGATGTCAGCAAGACAGACGGAGGTTCAAGTCTGCGGGTACCAGAAGACATAACTCTGACCATGGCCCAATCTGTAGGGAATCTAAGAGTTTTGTACCTCAGGCGGACGGACCAAATCCCTCTGGGTCTGGGGCAGGCTCAAATCTGGGAAAGATGGAAATGACTCGGACAGCGACAGTCTTTGTCTGGGGCAGACATTAAGGAGAATAAAAGTGCGGGTCTGAAGATATTGTGGTTAAAGGCAGTGATGTGGACTTCTGTGTTTTCATAGAAAGTTGTAACAGGAATTTCTTTGAAACAAATAACAACCAAGGTAGGGCAACTGATGTGTACATGAATAGCTGCGATTGGCGTGGTACTGTGTTCGATGGCAGTTGTGTTGCTGCAGATCCTGTTTGTGTTAGTTGTGAAAAAGTACAAAGCATATTTAGGGAGTGTCAGGAGCGTAGTAATATTGTAGCTGATGTAGTTGATCAAGTAACGACAGACAAGGCAAAGATTTTTGACGAATGAGAGTGCTGTAAACATCAGGATTTTAAGGCAATGGCAAATAATGAAGCATAAGATTCACTTCACGAGGGTTTACATGTCGTGTCCGGAAATAACAGATCACATTATTTGGGCCAAGAAGATGGTAGTAAAGTATAACAAGGGGAAGACTGAACTAGGAAGTCGGTTGAGGAGAATGGTGCTCCAAGAAAACATTTGATAGGGAGAAACATAGAAACCAATTTGAAGAAGCTATAAGTAGCAGACGAAGATATAAAAATAATCTGCACGTACCTACGGAATGAAGAGAGACCATCCAACATTCAACACTGAAATGGCGAAGCAGAGTCCAACAGCAAGGCATTATCGGCTATGGTGGGATTCTTTACAATTTCATGATGGGTTGTTGTACAAGCAATGTCATAAGAGGAATGGCACGGGTACCCTTTTAGAGTTGACTTTACCTATATGTCTAAGAACAGACTTCTTCATGCATACCTCTATACTGAGTGGTTACACGGGCATGAAGAAAAACAGGGAGAAGATACAACATACATTCTACTGGTTTAAAAGGAAACGAGACAATAATAACTGGGTAATGGAATGTGATATGTGCGCTACGATAAAACACCCGCATAAAACACCATGTACACCATTAGGAGTTATTCAAGTTGTGGCGCCATTTGACAGGTTAGCTGTGAACATATTAAGAATTTTAATTAGAACCCCAAGAGAAAACCATCACGTTATAGGAGTAACAGATCATAGTTGAAGTGTTCCCTATACCAGATCAAGGTGTTGACACGTGTGCTCAGACAATACTGAAGCAGGTAATTACAAAATACAGGTGTCCCATACATTCAGATCAAGGTAGAACTTTGGAGAGTGACATTTTTCAGAGATATTCAGAATGCTGGAAATCAAGTAAACATGAACCACGAATACAAACCCAATGCATCATGCCGCAGACATGCAGCATCATGTCCCTCCCAGTCACATTTTCCTGACACTAGGCTGTCCAGTCCTAACACTAACCTCTTAATACTGAGCGCATAGCGAGACAGCTGTTAGTATCATTTTTTATAAGTCTTTGGTATGACTCGGCTGGGGTTGGAACCCGCGACCTCCGGCATGCGAGGCGGATGTTCTAGCCACTAAGCCAGCGGAGCGGCCAGGCCATCATTACGAGCAAAATCGAATTATATGGAAGGATAAAAGAAGAGTGGTATGATAATTGGTGAGAAGAGGTACTATGCAATAAATAAACTATATTATGTGTATTATATTTTTTATAATAATTTGCAAGAGTTATTTTGTTACTAACATTTCAAATACTAATTTTCTATATGATCATATGTTTGCACTGTAACAATGGGGTCATTTTTGTGAAAATCTTTGCGTAAATTCTTGCATAGTTTCATGACTGAGATGTAGTCTTATTCACGTAAACTTCTTGGGATTTAACTTCAGGAAATTAGTACTTGAAAGGCCATGACGACCCTGTTCTTGATTGGATATTTATAGGTACCTGACCTTGTTTACGAACTGAGATTATTCTACAATGAAAATACAAATCTAATTTGTCTTACGTCTAAGTTGTCTATATAAGAGATTTTTACTTGAGAATAAAATATTATTCCTAGTTGTAACATCAGTTGGAGGATATTTAGTTGTTTAATTGAGAAGATTCATTTATTTAATTCAATCATTCATTGGAATTACAAAGTGCTTCGACTATTCCAACTTAATAGCTGTTTTGGAATTACTGTGAATTCATTAAAGGACATTGTGGGATTATATCAGAGTGGCTCATCAATAATAGTGGCACATCAGTACAATAGTGAGTTCCATTCGATCTACCATAGGAACTCGCTTGGATTAATCGATACTTTTGGACTAGATGAAACATTTAGGACTGTTTAGGTTTTAATTCACCACATTGTATGTTATTTTTAAACTTTCACTTTGTATTTTAGGAAAATAAATTATATTTTAATTTTACAAAACGTGTTGGTTCTGGCCCTTTTCTGCTGTTCAGTTTAGAACCCACAGAGTCGTAACAGTAACAACCAGTAATTTCTACTGAAAGGAAGGGATATCTTAAAATATTACCGGGAAACAACACCTTAATATGGGGATGAAAGAAAATGCTCCTCTATCCAGTGTACCTTCCCCCCTCAATTATATCTCTTCTATCCCAGCTCACGAGTCAACACATGGCAGAACAGAGAGTGATGGAGGACAGTACCACAACTTAAAGCTTGCAAGATCTTAGAGACGAAGATATACCGGAAATGTCCTAACGTCTCCCCCAGGAAGATTACAAGGTAGACAATAAAAACCCAGTATCACCTACTTTACCAGACGACAGTGTTTTCCAGCAACAGTTGTGGCCTCGCTGGGAAGACTCTAATTACCGTAAAAGAGACACCGGACAAGAACACAATAGAATGTCTCCAAAAACAAGGCTGTGGATCTAATTAACACATCCTTGCAGAAACCAGCAGAGCGTACACGAAATGTCACCGGGGCTATGTAAGAAATTAATGCTATTATAGCCACGACCAACCAAACACGGAAGCAGTCAAGGCTCAAGTCGCCACCAATCGCACCTCTCACCAATGAGATCAGTGCCAGTCGCAAAGGAGAAAGGAATGACCATAACATGAGCAGATCGTAAGGATACTTGAAGCAGGAATAGTTTTATTTTAAAGTCTGGTTTCTTTTGGTGTCACAAATAAATAAAGAAAGAAATTTTAAAACAGAGGAGGCATATTTTTTTTGGAGGTACGTGTTTGCGAGGACGCCACACATCAAGAAGAGGGTAGTGTAACAGACTTACTGTTTTAGTCTTTACGATAACTGATGACAGTTCGTGAAACACTATATTGTATGGCGTATGAGATTAACACAATTACTACACTACACACAATATTTTAGCATGTACATTTTTCAGATATGAAGACAAAAGTTACAGTAAAAGCTGATGAGGATCTCTGCATCTACCAGCTGATTACACACAGTGTGCACTTGTACGCATGGTTTGCAAGTTTGATATTACACAAGACGTTTGATAGATCGGTGGCGATTGCGGAGAAAAAATTTGGCTACCGCAAATGAGATGTAATAGTTGTAACCGCTTCTTATAGGAAATACTGCGCTTCATTTGATACACAGCTGCTTTTAGCCTTCGTAGATCGATGCCATTACTGTTGATAGCTCACTGACCATGCGCAGGATAGGTCCCGTATAGACACCCGTACTGAGGGCTATATGAGTGACGAAACTGCGGTTCAGCAACAGATTTTGGATAAAATTTCAATAAAGTATTTTCCCATGATATTAGTTCACCGAATATGTTTGTTTAGTTGTAAATAATTATCCTTTTTTGCATAGATTTCTAGTCTCAACACGAGTTAGGGTTATCCACAAATTTCCCTACTTTTCCAATATTCTACAATGTTCCAATGGTCTTCCAACTTTTAACGGTTTATCATTTAAATTCCAACTATACTATATTTAAGGCCCTGGATAGTTCGAATCAGAGCCAGCCAGCCGGTGCGCAAGCACAGAAAATACCGAGTATTTGAAATCCGACTTCCTTGGGTGTGTATAGAAAAATTTAACTGGTTTAAGAGTCAATATTGCAAGACATTGTTGTCTACATTAACTTTAGATATCAATTATTTTTATATTTTAGTCAATGTTTATTCTGTACCTCGTTAACAATTTTTACTATTTATCAAATTGTAATACACATATAGCTAATACTATCATTTCAGTATTTAAGTGTAGAACTTCAAAAAATAGGGTGTAAGTAAGCGTATGTGGCTGTTATATTAAATGATCAAGGAGAAAGTACCATACAGGCAACCGTTACACTTGCATATTTTCTCAAACGTTTATGCTTGGCAATACACAAGTTTACTGTTCCGCAGTACGTACTCCTGGAAAGTTTAGCAAGGTGATTTAAAAGAAAGCTTGAACTCGAAAGAAACGAGGTTTTTAAGTGGGTTGTTTTCTTGCAAATTGGATGAGCATCGATAGGAATGTTGGAGATCGCTTTATATATTATAATTATTAGGATTGTATATCAGGTTATGAAAATAAATATAATGTGTTAAGTAACATCGTGTGTGTGTGTGTGTGTGTGAGTGCGTGTATAAGAGAGAGAGAGAGAGAGAGAGAGAGAGAGAGAGAGAGAGAGAGAGAGAGAGAAACAAAAATCAAAAAGCAAGCTTTAAACTGATGCCCATATTTAAAATCGGCATTTGCCTAGAGTAATAATGGTGACAATTGTAGTATTTGTAGCAAAAAGAGTAACGGTGGCCTTAGCAGTAGTGGTTGTTGTGTTGTTACCTTCACGGAAGGGTCCCAGATTTACATTGGTTGACCATTCCTTATATGACCTAGTCCAGGTGCTGTACCTTTCAGGTGTTGATGCAATTTAAATGGTGTTCAGCAACTGCCTCTCGTCCTTATTTTCAAGAGCCTCATCAGCATTGGTATTGTCATGGGGATTCAACTTCATTTCGCAAAGGGCTGGATGTAACAAAAACTAAAACATTTAATGACTGGCGTTTAATGTCCATTACAAACCTGAAGGACTGTGCGAATAGTACAAAAATATGATCACAGATGAATATACAGCAATAATGTTATAAAGTAAGGGAGAGGACTACAGCACCCATCAGGTTAAAAAGAGGTCAGAAAATATCATAGTGTTTCCACACTAAAACGTCTCATGAAACCCATGAACAAATCAATTTTATAAGGTAAACTTAGAGTAAAGGGTACTTTTACAGAGACTGCGTCATTTGGTCAGTTCTTTATACTTCTGTATAACTAGTTTTAATTAAGTAAGTAAAACTGAGTAAAAAAAAAGCAATGATCGTAGAAATACACATAATACTTAAATACAGTATATGGCCCCAACCCCGTAATGGGAAGTGCCACGCTATACTAAGGAGTCATGATGTAGGAAAGAGTTTAGTAGGTGTCATAATATAAGAAGTTTTATAGTGGGGTATGATAGATTAAGGAGCTTTATAAGATGCGCAGTGATATACTGCAGAGCTTTACAGGACTGACCATGATATAATGAGAACCTTTATGGAACTGACCATGATACACTGAGGAGCTTTATAAAACTGACCATAATACACTGAGGAGCTTTATGGGACTGATAATGATATACTGCTGAATTTCATACTTAAGAATATCATAGTGAGGACCATAGTACAGTAATATACCTGATTCAATGGAGACCACTGTTTGATGTATTGGAAAATACAGGTTCTCAGGCAAATAAGGCTCATATACGACCTTTCCCTCTAGTTCTGGCGGCCTTTCGTAATTAGCATCAGCGACTTTAACGTCCATCTTGTCAGACTGCTTTCCTAAATTAAATTATAAACAAAAGTTTATAAAAAAATGAAACTGATCTGGCAATATTTACCCACGCTGTATTTTCATGTAACTGCGAACAGCGCATAATGTGTTTACAGATCATGGTCTACACGGTTTTTTCTAGTGATCATAAAAAACCAACAACATATAATCCGATCTTCTTGTCCGTTATGCAAGGGAGATCTGAGTGTGTGTTGTTGACAGTTGTACATGATGCAGGTGGAAAAAAAGGTTATTTCTTAAGCATACCAATACGGATCGCATTATATCATCTGTGAATTGTTGTGATGGCACTGTGTTCACACTAAGAAAAGCAGGATCACTCAGGGTACTATGGCACAAGTTTTCATTCCTGTAGTGATGTTATATGGTATGTCTTAGTTAAATAAATTGATTTATGTTGAAGATGTACGACCTTTTAATTGCGAGATTTTAGCTCTTGCTTTCCGGAAATCCTGAGGAATTCATTATAGATAAGAAATTTTCTAAACATATCATCATAATAAATATGAAATATTTATATTATATAAATCTGCCTTGAGCAAGAGATCCAAGTGAGTAGATATTGCTCGCATGGCACTTTTAACCGATTGCATGATATGTTCACTAAACAATATCTATATCTATGTTGCATTGCAAACCAACATTTTTTCGTCCAACAACGTATGTTTTGTTCTGCTAAAGTTTTATATACAGGTAGCAGATCTTTAAGCTTTGACAATTCTGTCAAATTCTCGTGAGCAGCAATTATTATTATTATTATTATTATTATTATTATTATTATTATTATTATTTTATTGTTAATAATAATAATATTCTTATTGTTTTTAATAATAATAATAATAATGTTGTTGTTGTTAACAATATTAATAATAATAATATTATTATTATGACTATTATTTTTGCTGCTGTTGTTGTTTCTGTTATTGTTAGTAGTAGTAGCAGTAGTAATATCATAATTATTTTATTTATCATTAAGACTTTAAATCAATTTTATCAGCAATTCAATGGATACACGTTACAGCTGACAGTGTTTTTATATTGATGTTTAAGAAGGCAAACATTTTAGTTCGTGGAGTTGCAGCATACCTGAAAGAAAATTACCCCCCCCCCCCCAAGAATGTACATGGAAGTAAAGAAAAGTATACAAGAGGACTATAATGTACAGTTTGGCTATACCTAAAACAAGACAGAGCAACGTTAGTGTCTACCAACTCCTACTCCACCAATACCCACCCGAACTGAAAGTGGTCAATTCTTAACAATGGAGCAAGATATTGCAGGAATGGAGATGATAAATAAAACATTTGACGTTGTCTCCAAGTCTTTAGTAATGAGCCATCAAATGAATATATAAATTCAAAGCTAACATAAATTGTCACTCAAGCAGGAATGAATGATTCTCTTGAGAAGATGAAAAAATATTGAAACAAAATATTTCAAAAGAGGCTGCAGATTTGCGAAATGACTTCGATAATTTTTATGAGAACTTTTTTGTTTTTAAGGTAGGCAGGAAAATAAGTTTTTAGCAAACACAATCTATAAACTGGATGCAGAACATAAAATAATCAGAGAGTGAAATAAAACAGTGTGATGCATAGTTAAATCCGTTAGAACGATACATTATTTATATTCCACAATTGTTAGTATTTAAATACAAGGGGACCGCCTTGTTATTCATAGATGGTGAGCACATTTGTTTTGTAAGCGATGAATCCTAGGCGCTTTGCCACTGTAATATATCTGCATTTACATAAAGAACCTGTTACGCTCAACTCGCAGGTCAAAATATCGTGATATTGATAGTTGTCTTTATTATTATTATTATTATTATTATTATCTGAAGTAGTAGTAGTAGTATACAGCAAGACACTTATATCGCTCGAAGAGAGTAAAATGTGGTTATGAACATTACCCGCATATCGTGTTAGAATTATATTTGTGTACAAAGGCAATGCATTTCAAACATGTACAAAATAGTTCAAATCTCTTGTGATTATCAGTGTAATGAGAGTAACAAGAACAGAATGTTGTCCAAAAAGATCCTTATCGGTAACTGATCTATGTGTACAGATTATCCCGAAGTACGTCATCATCAGCCATTTTTGTGGTATGCTGGCGGATTTACCGTTGAGTTTATACGGTGTTTGGAAGTTGGAAGTTGTAAGAACTTCAATAAACCTCAAGATACCGGTACAAAAATACATACATCAGCAGAACGCAAATCAGGCTTTCTGTTAGTATCTATACTTGTAATTTATAAGTTGATTATGCTTGAGTGTGCCTTGTTCAAAATGGTTAGTTTTGGTGGTCGCATATAGGAGAAACTGCCAGGTTGCCTATCGTCCAGGTAAAATAGGTAAAATATCGTCTGCTAGTGACCTTATCAGTAAGCGTATTGACGCTCTCAAAACATAAGACTTCGCAAATGGAAAGAAAAGGGCTTGAGAAGTTTCAAATTTGCTTCAGCAATATCAGAAATGAAAGAGTGAAAAATCGACATATCTCTCATCTGTGTCCTTGTGCTTATTCATATTACCCCTGCATCTGACACCTATAAACTTTCACAGAAATCTTTAACATTACTGATCACAAAGAGGTACAATAGGAACGTTTCACATGACTGTATTTTCCAGCGTTGAAAACTGGTGTAGAACGGATATATCCCACTTCGCACGTGACCTTTATCCGGACTCGTCTATCTTTTTGACCATCTACTTTAAACATGATGTACACAATGTAGCAGACACTTTCCGATGTCCGTCATCACCTGAACATTTTTTGATCATAATCACCATGAACATTAATTGCAACACATTCACGTACCACCATGAGCGGTGGTTAAAGATAAGTGTCTCATGGAAATCTAAATTGTGTAGCTGGCTGCGTTTTCAAACATTTTAACAACGCTTTTCTTGGATATGAATTAACAGAGTTACAACGTCAAAAGATTTAGCAATGAGAGTCTATATTTCGACAATGTGGCACGACTATTGCGGACTTTGCTGTGCTTGAACGGGTCATTAGTTATTAACATAATTACCAGAGAAATGCTATACAGTAAAAACAATTATCGAAATTGATGGTTAGTAATTGGTCTTTCAAACACAACGGAGACTCATAGGATCCTATCATACTGTACATCCAATCAAAATATATCATCCTACGTTAGGGTTTCCTTCCATGTCTATGATTTTATACTGTCTCGATCGCGAATGTGACCGCCATCGTCCCTGGTTACCTTCCAAGAGTACAGAATTATTTTATGCTGTCGCGAACGTCGTCTGGATGTTTGAAAGCAACCCTATCTCGGCGCGAATTGTTAATTTTTTTTTCCCGTCTGGAAGATATCATAGACCAACACGTATACACGATGAAGAAACGGTATGTCGCACACAAATATGTAAATGATGATCAACAGTAATGCAATGAAATCTCGAACCATTCTTTTACAACCGCATTAGTCGTGTCATTGACAACAGAAAAAAATAAATAACTGGTCGCCAACGCCAAAATCATTTCTCGTAGATGTCGAACATTCCTTTTTTAGAATACGGTCGTGGAGCTCTTCAGCACACTGATTACAATGCCGAGGATGCCATTAATTTTGACACGGTTGCTTATTACCGTGCCAGTCTTTAAGGACAAGGAGTGTGTCAGCCTCACCTTTGCACGGTTTGGTCCTCATACACATGATCTCTTTCGAGGTTCAATCAACGGACATAATCCTGACCTAGAGCTTACAAGACTTGCTCAAACTACACAGTTTGAGTTTTCGTCAGACTGTCGCCCAGCCATTATTGCATGGTGTGAACGTCATTCTACTATTCCATCTATGGATGATTACATAATTAACTGGTAATTAACAAAACTATCATTAAGACAGTAAATCGAACTTTATTTCTATGCTACGTCGAGTTGTTAGCATTAGAAAATCCGGATCGTTAAGAGACGTGAAGTGTCGAATTATATTCGTGATTTTTTAATACTGACAACAAGACGTCATGTAGTAACTAATAACGAATAACTATCACAATGATTTGCTTGATGTATATATTAATTAAATCTCCAAACGCAATTAAAGAAAAACTTGCTTATAATTTGAACCGATCTGAAATGAACTTCATCTTAAGTCATAAAATGAATTTCATTTGATTGAGAACAGCAGATATGAGCATGAGCATCATTTTGAGTAAAGAAGCGTGTATAACAAGTCACTCATCTTCGCTACTATCATCGTTCAATAACACGAATCCTTCGACGCATGGGAGCATCATACCACGTATGTATGTGATTTACAGCTATTGTCCAGTATCATATTTTTTATCACGAAGAATTTCACCAGCTGCATAACTATGAAAGTTTCAATACAAGGCGCAGCGTTTAAAATTTTTCTCGCGGAGCACGGTGACAGGTTCCAAAAGGGGACCTCATATCAGAATGATAGTATCATTTTATAGTTTTCAGCAGGATTGGGTAAATTATTGGAAATGGATGATGTAGATTATTTAAAGATAATGTTATTCCTTTTCATTTGAATGACAGGTGAGGCTTCCGCGTAGCTTTTTCAAGTATTAAGTATGAAACCACGAACAAAACAGTTTCAACTTCAAATGAGAGAATGGTAATATCAGATCGGAAAACGACAATATTGTTTTCCTTCGTTTGGGGTTTGACGCTAAGGCTGCGGCTCGTTCATGGGATGAATATTGAAGGGTATGTACCAAAATTTCAAATGAACCATAAAAACAAGTTGGGCTTCATACACTATCGCGTGACCTAACGTCGGGAGAAAGAACAAACAAAAGATACTGGACTAAAAATAACTGGTAAATGTAACGTTGGAGTCACCAACGATAGCATTAGTGCTTCCGGACAAGCGGTTATAGGCCCCGACGAGTTCGATTTTCGAGACTGTACAGGAGTGGGTATATTTATGTCGATTGCACTTGTGAGAGATTTTCTTCGCGACGCACATGTACATTACCTGTCAAGATGGTTTTAAACCTCAAGGCACACAACCAAGAGCTTCCGTGCTCACGTATTTTAGCTGTAATGTAATCTCGATGATCAAAAGATTCGACTGCGAATCCCTACTACAAACTACAAACATGTATCGCGACTAGAAATATTCCATTTTTCTCCAAACCCCAAACTGATCCGAAACAGAACAGAACAGAGTACAGTTGTTTTGATCGGGCGTATGCAAAAATGCACATATGCAATACAATGTATGATTCATATAAAATACAGCGTTGCGTAAATAAATGAAAGGAAAATGGCGATACAAACTTTTGTGCACACAAAACCTGAGAGAGAGAGAGAGAGAGAGAGAGAGAGAGAGAGAGTGTGTGTGTGTGTGATTTGAATTTTTAACGTAGCTTTAACAATCTTTCTACGATGTCTGCAGTGTGGCAGTTTATAGCGATGTCTAGCACTGGGGCATCATACCGCAGACATGTAGCATGATGTCCCACCCAGTCACATTATCCTGACACCAGTCCAACCAGTCCTAACACTAACCTCTTAATGCGGAGCGCCAAGCGAGGCAGCCGTCAGTACCATTTTTGTAAGTCTTTGGTATGACTCGGTCGGGGATCGAATCCATGACCTTCCGCATCCGAGGCGGATGCTCTAATCACTAGGCCACTGGAGCGGTCAACGCTACGTTGTCTGCAGTGTGGCAGTTTATAGTTGAGAGAGAGAGAGAGAGAGAGAGAGAGAGAGAGAGAGAGAGAGAGAGAGAGCACTAGACAATGTGAGAAGATAATATAGGTTGAATGCATTATACACAAATGTATCTAGATATTTTATTTCTTGATTTTTTAAAATTAGTTTATATATGCTTGTTTCTGCCAATAATATGGATCAATATATGATTTTTAAGTGTGATCTATAAAGAAAAGATGACGACAAAATGATATTCATCTTTGATCTCATCATATATTTTAGCTACATGTTGACCAGTCTCGATATTCAATGGGTGTGATGAAACCCTTAAAATTTACTTGAAGCCTTTCTGTGGCTGGCATTAGCAATTTTTTCTAAGATAAGAAGCAGTTTCGAACATAAGTTTTATATCTTTATAAATGTATGAAGTTTTCAAGCAACTGCTGAACTCCAGTCAGAATTAAATATATATTTTCGTCCTTGGTCAAAAAGTGATAAAAAGCATCATGTATGGACTGAATTAGGATAATACCGGAATTCACCAAATCCTGATATCAAGAGTACTGTTCTCACGTTAGAAACCCCAATTTTTATAATTATTTCTTTCTAATCGGTAAACATTAATTAGTACACTTTCCAAAGAATTTAATTATTTGGATTTAGCAATTTGAACCAGTAATTAATGACGCGCACATATCTATTTAGATTCAGTGGATATCTGTCCAACTCTCCACATAAAAACAAATTCTTCCTGGAGGGTTTAACGCTTTTAACCGCTTGCAGTATTTTCTAGGTACTCGTTCTATATTGTTTGCTTTGAAACTCCCCAATTTTCACAGCAATAAGACCAAAATGGGGATTCAACAAATAAAACATTCATTGTATTCATTGGACATTGTAAATTATTAGTACTCGGAAGTACGTTCATTGCTTTAACACCTTATTAACCAAACATCTCTGTAGCAGATCGAAACGAGATTCTTTGGGTAAAAATAAGTCCCAAATAATTCAGATTATTCGTAAAGTCTTGTGATGCATTATCTTGCTTAAAATATACGTCTAGTGGTCTGAATATTTTGTTAGAAATGTTAGAAATCATAACCTTTGTTTCATCAATATTTCCCTGAAGATATTACTGTATCAACAATTATATATATATATATATATATATATATATATATATATATATATATATATATATATATATATATATATATATATCCGCCTCTATACTTAATTGTAATTCGATTTCCAAATTATTGATATAAAGGGAAAACATAAGTGGAGAGAGGCTCTCTCCTTGTAGAAGCCCAAGAAAAAAAACGAATAGTCTTTGTGCGTGTTTAAGAACACATGACTGTATTGAAATGTAAATAAAGATTGTTAACATTTTCTCAGTCACTCCTCATTTTGCTACTTTATGCCACATATTTGTCCTTTCCATCTAATCAAAATACTTTTAAAAAATAAATAAAGGCACAGAAAAAGGGTTTCTTTTTCATCAAGTAGCTTTTTAATTAAAACAAATTAATATAAAAATGGTGTCTGCTGTACTATTATTCTTCTTCAAACCAAATTGTGCATCAGCAATAATATCACATTTAATTATGCAAGTGGACATTCTTTGATTTAAGATGCAAGTGGTGACCTTTTTATACAGTTAAGCAATGTTATCCTTCAATAATAATTTGTATCGGATGGATTACCTTTTATAAAAGTTGGCATAATAAGATACTTGCTCCAAGTTTGATGGATAAATACGCTGCAAAATATCATAATGCAGTCTGAGAAAAGTCGATATGACTTAAAAATGTATCTGTTCTCATACATTCTCACTTATCCATTTGACTTGCAAGTTTATATACTGTTTCTGCTTTCTTTAAATGATCCTGCACATATGTGAAACAAAATTAATATCAATATCTAATACTCCATATGGTCAATGGAGAAACCTGACCATGCGTACCAAAATTAAGCCGCGTACATCGTGCCGTCAGAATATATGGAACGCATAATGAGCTAGCGTCAGTGTCAACAACGGCACAGGTATAACATCCATTTGCGCATCACTCACTCTGTTATCCTAAAGGCGGAAGTAGTATATTGGGACGCCCTAGCGACAAAGGGGACTTAATGTTTTTGTTTGTAGTGTGTGCTGCCAAACATGACATCTCCTAAACTGGGATATCTAACAAATGTTATGGTAGAATGAAAATAATTGTCTACGAACATTTCTCACATAGAATATATCGTTGTCTTAATTATCATTGTCCTGTGATACTTTTAAACAATAACACAACCAAAAAATGGTGTCCTACATTTTGGTCTTTTTCCATTCTTTCTATCTCTCTGCAATGTAACGTTAAGCCTGTCTGTCCATCTCTCAAATCACTAGTCCCCTTTCTACCGTCACCCAATGCAGTAACACGTGTGTGTGTGTTAGTTTTCTTTTGTACCAAAATTTCATATGAACATTACATATAAAGACATAGTAACCATTGACTTAAACCATTTAATTTCTCCGTGTAGGTGTATGTCATCGTTCTCAATTTTTTTCCTGCAAGTCACTTTTGGGCTACTAGGTTGTAAAACATAATCTTCATGAGACACCAAATGAATTTCTTTCTTCACTGGTCTTGTTGATTCTGTCATCCTATCAGATTTACCACCGTTGTTTTTTTTTCTCTCTCTCTCTCTCAACCTCTCAGTCTCTCTGTAGCGGATTTAGATGGTGTTGACTATGAGGCAATCATATTCTCTTCAAGATCGCTAGCACAAACTTCTACTAACACATCTGGAAAGTATTGTGTGACACGGATCGCTATTGTCGCTTGGTGTCTGCTTTCATCGTTTCATCTTGATTATAAACTTTAATTTGACTAAGTTTTACACACTGCTAGAACTCTTTATATTTCACAGTGTAGGTGTAAGTCTTCGTTTTCAGTTTTCTGTAAGTGCGTTTTTGGGGTCTCTCAAATGTGACAATCACGAATTTCTTTGGGGCTGAATCAGGACTCTCATGGTTTTGTGACAGAAGAGGAGGACATTGATGCAGGCTCTCTCATGTCGTCTTCGGAATCACTGACATAGATCTGAGATAACAGCTTGACTCGCGTGTGGGGGTGATGGATGATATAGATGTTGTGATGAGTATTATTTTTTGCAATGTAAGGGATAGTCTATTTTGTGAGATTTTATCTCCTTCTCGTTCATTTTAAGCTAACACATGGCATTTTGGATAGTGAGTATGATATAATGGATGGTATAGTGGGTGTAATGGATAGTAATTTTATGCTGTAAGGATACATATTTTGTGAGATTTCATCTCCTTCTCTTACATTCTAAGCGATCAGAACGCATTTTTTTTGTTGCTTTTTTTCTTAACAAAAACTTATCCCTAAACACAGAAAATAATGATTGTGTGTGTGTGTGTGTGTGTGTGTGTGTGTTTGTGCATGTGTGCACGCGTACGTTTGTGTGTATGTGTTTGTTTTTTCCCTTAAAAAAGCTTATCCCTTAACAAAAAAGTGTTAGTACGTGTTTTTGTATGCACACGTTCCTTTGTATGTGTGTGTGTATTTTGTTTGTGTGTGTATTTTGTTTGTTTGCGCGCGTACGTTTGTATGTGTTTGTTGTTTGTTTTTTCCTTAACAAAAAACCCTTGTCCCTGCTCAATGTGTTTGTTTTGTGTGAATGTAGAGTAGTGTGACTATAACCACTAACTCTTTTGCTGAGGTGATTGTAGGTAATGGTGTGTTTAGTAGATAAAAAATTTCCTTCTCCACAATATATTGAAAGTAAATAACGTGGACTTTGTTAGCATGAGTGTGTTGTTTTGTATAAAAGTTTATTTTAGATTAGCACTCTCATGACTCTAGATTGTTTGGTTGGTGATTCTGTGTCTATAAAGTTCTATGTCCCGCCTCGCCAGGCGTATTGGATGTTTTTTCTCACCCATGCGACAGAGAAATCTAGCTGTTTTGCTAAATTTACTTTTCTTATCTCAGTCTAGTCATCTCAGACCAGTCGTCTCAGTCAAGAAGTGCACGCGCTCAGAACTACTTTAAAAAAAAGAAACCCTTGTTGTCTTCTGCTGTGCCTGACGTAGTTGTTCTAAAATCAAACAACAACAACAACAACAAATATATAACAAAAACATAGTAACTTAAGGTCAATCTATCTTTAAGAACACACCATACAGAAACATTTCAAGAGTGACAAATACACACTCGCACACGATGTCGAGCTTTTTGGTATTATGCTAGTTCGTTCCACACAGCATGGTAAATTTTATCCTATACGCAGGCCTAGCTCAGTAAATGTTCAGGTCAGCGTCATTAAATGTAGCTAAAGCTACGTAACTAGTTTTAAATACTTCGTGTGAAACAAATTATATTCTGTTAGCTACATTTAATGACCCTGACCTGACAATTGACTGTGCTACAAATAGGATAAAATTCTCAATGCTGTGTGAAATGAACTATGACAGAAAACACTGATCCATGCACATAGGTTATAGGGCTATACACTTCATAGCCTCCCAACTCTCTCAACAACTAAAGAAAACTTAGTAACAGACGAAAATGTGTTATGTCAAACATGCTTTAGTCTAATTTTATTAAGCATATCCGTTCTGCCCCAGTTGAATCAAAACTATATAAACAATATTTAATGACAAATAATGCACTTACCAACTAGAAGGAATCATTTATCCGTCAACACATTAATCCATAAGCAAATTTCACTGTAGCGCTTGCCATATTTCCAAGACAGAAAAATAAATGTTCAAAGAATCGGTGAACTTGAAAGTATAGCACATGGTTATCCGCTAGAGTCCGTATTTGGAGGGTCATTTGTACACGGGGGTAATTTTAAAATCAATATTAAGGACAACACAAGTATGTCACAAACAGTTTCACCTCTTCCAAAGAAAAGGAGAGTTATATAAAATAGTGACACAGATCACTAATTACCCATGAATAATCTAATGTAACATGTTAATCTTCGTTACAGCTTGTACTAAGTATAACTACAGTAGAGCTGTATACGCAGTATCATTTCATTATTTACAATATAACTTTTCAAAATTGGAACTTATGAAAATGAAACAGTTTCTTGCAATAAATATTAATTATTTATTGTTAATACAACATCCATATATTATATGTGATAATACCTCATTACTGTGCAACGTTTTATGTTCTTATTTTCTTTGCTCACGCGTATAAACTCTGTACTTAGGATGCAACGGTCACACCACAGCCCTCATTAACATATTTGTATTAATGAGCCGCATGTAAACATTTGGACGTGAACTATATTCCACTAGTGAAGAGTTCTTTTTACTTTAAAGGAAAATATTGGGTGAGAAAATAATCTACGTTGGGATTTGGACCGAGACAAGGAAATCCCAGTCGCGGGGTTACATTATATGTCTCCCCACGAGGCAAGCCTCTATAGGAGACAAATAATGTAAGCCCTTGACTGAGATTTCCTTGTCTTTTTCTGAGAAACCATCAATTTACTCCGAGCATTAATATTAATAATTACAGAATGTGACTTTATGTTCGGGGACATTTTGCCTTAGATTTCCACCATTGCTATGATAGTTCAAAACTGAGACATTTCTTTCCTGTGAATCTCTCTCGATTCGCATTTGTGTCGTTTTGTCTGGGACATTTCGTCCTAAGACTTTCTATCCAGTTACCACACGAGAAGCGTACAAGTATTTGGCTATTTTTAAAATGACAATGTCCAATGGCATCTCGATATTCGTACTCTGATAAGGAGTAGTCCAGTGGCTCCTCGACATTCAAATCTGGTGTGGAAGGAGTCAAATGGCACCTAGACATTCAAACCCTGGCAAGGAAGGTATCAAATGGCACCACGAGATTGTTTCCTCTTTTTATTCCTATACAGACGTTATTTAATATCATAGTGGACTTGGTGGATAGGAAATACTTTCCAATTTGTTTGTTTTCTTTCTTTCTTATTGTCATTTTAAGTCAATAATATTGATACGACATACAATATCACCTTGACACACATTTGTAAATCTCAGGTTTAATCACATCAACATTAATCGGAAAAGATTAATTTCCCTACAAATTACTTGAACAAAAAGAATATACCCGAGACTACGTAAAATGCGGACAAGTATTTATTTATTTGTTAAAGATCGCCTCGCTTTCGATCTCGAGGAATGCTTTGTCATTATTGTCATAACACTGACCTAACTGCTTGCAAGTACAAGTAGCAGATGGCAATTTTCCCGTATAAGCAACACGCCTCAAGGCGCGTTTCGCGTCGTATTTCCCGCTGAACTGGTGTATATTTTAACTGTCTCGTTTAACAAACACAGCATTGATAACTTACCTTACTTATCGTACGTTACTCGTTTGGATATCTTATTCTAACACTGATATGTCCGTAGAGTAGCCTAATGGATGAGCCAAGAACAGACCGATTCCTACTTTCCTAATTTGCTTCAAACCAGTTCGGGTAGGATTCGGTGGAATGAAGCAGGTCAGTAGTGGGGGGGGGGGGCAATATGGAAGCAATGGGACTTATTGAAATTAGGTGAAAAGGAATATAGCGACAATGGGAATTTAACATGGGAATGGCATCTGGGGGTCAATGGGAATTAAAGATGGGTGACATCATGGGGTTTATAGGGTCAGAACTATTTATAGGGTGAAATGTATTTATAGGGACAAAGGTTGATAGGGACGAACATAGACACACAGTAACAAACAAATGCACATGGAAACAAAGAAGACGGAAACACACAGAAAAGAGGACAGAGATGTTCCAAAGAAAGACTCACAGATAGAATAGAGAATCCTATAAAAAAAAATATGACCAAGGTAATTTTTTTTGGTACATATTAGAGCAAGTATATGGTTTTGAAGCTATATTTGAGGGTCGATATTTTTTAAGAGCTCCAAGCCTCATCTTAATGCATTCTATGTTTTATAGCCGGACCCTAAAATACATTATGGATCACAAAACTGTGCCATGCTTAAACATTCATACAGGGGCACCTTTCCAATGAAATTAAGTGTATCGGTAAATAATTATGCAGTAGACGGGTCCAGAGATATTACAATTTATTGCGAGGGAAGACACGATTCCTTATCCTTTGGTATACCCAATCCAGCTAGACTGTCCTTTTCTCGTCTCCAATTGTGAAACTTAAGACAGCTGTCGTAAAGTATGATAAATTTGAAAACATCTCAACAAATCTCGTTCAATTGCACTTGTTGGCTGATTTCGAAGAACGACGGACGGTAGCTGCAGTTAGCATTTGGCTATTCTTGGATTTAACCCATTGACTGTGAGGTAAGTTCAGAACATCCTATGTTACAAAATTCAGCACGGAATATAAGCAGATGATAATAAGAGACATAATTGATAAGTTTATCGTCACATGGTATAATTGACATAGCAGCGTGATTAAAGATAATTATCCAAATGTTACACATGTTCAATAATTTACATATGTTTGGTTACGTTCTTAGTTTCATTAATATTTGTATTAAAGTTAGTAGCATTATTCTTGTGAATATGTTGTTCGAAAGCAAAGTATGAATATAATAAAAACAGTGGAAGAAAAATAACAATGCCTTACTGGAGAGAGAGAGAGAGAGAGAGAGAGAGAGAGAGAGAGAGAGAGAGAGCTGTTAATAGAGGTTTAATCCTATGGTCCAGTTGCTACAGCTGCAATAATATGTGGAGATAAAAAGCACACATATTTAAGGATATTCCTTTTCTCCATATTTCCAGTTTCTTGCACAAGAAAAGAACATATAAAATAATGCCACCAAATTCATTATCATTAACAAAAATAAGGTCCTGTCTTGCTCAGTGTATTTGCTGGCCTGTGGAGCTTGGTAGTTTTTATAATTCATCTAATGCAATAGACTGAACAACAGTAATTATTACAAGTTCACCTTTAATATGTTTAAATACGAAAATAACTACTATATATTCATAAGAACGTGCCCAATGGTTGCATAAAGTTTGGATTGTCCCTTTAGGATGGACGTGTTGTGGAAATGTCTGTTGTGATTTATGCGCATTAGAAAATGTCCTAAAATACAAATACTTTGATACAAGAGGAATGTATTCATCTTTTATGTTTGTCTGTAATGCACGATGAAAAGGAACTGCCTTAAATATCATACTGTACGCATGCATAATGAATATCTATTGGGGCATATAAATGTACCTGCACAAAATATATGCCCCTTCCATATCTGTGGTGGGGAACAACAGATACAAGAACATGCATCTCTGTTGCAGGATTCTCACATTCAAAATCCTTATTCCGTCAAGTTTTAATTGCATTTAATGTGGTCTCTTAAAGTCAATAAGAAAGGTGGGTTGCCAACCATCTTTCACAGCCACCTGTGTTTTCAAAACATTTTGTATATAAATGTACAAGTGAAAATTTTCAATCGAAAAGCCAGAGCATTGGGTGCTTGTGACAAGTGCTTGTTTAACCAAGGCAACCATTAAAGCGAGCTAACACCATATTGTGTTGGGTCAGCTACTCTGGTGGGTTTCTGGTAAATAAATATTCCTTCACTGAAACAGCACTGTGTAATATTTCTCATCTAATTTAATGTTATTCAGCAACTGATTCATCCGTGTTGAATAATATATAACAATTAACACGCAGATTCCTACTCAGGCCGGATGATTGGTGTGTTTCTGGAAATTTTCCATTTCACAGAGAGGTCTGGCACTCCAAAGATGGACTTCGAAGTTAAATCTGTATCGAAAGACTATCCCTCTCTCGAGAAACATGGCCAGTCAAGACCGTTTGTCTTTCCTCACAATTCATTAGGCTATATAATTAATATATCTACGTCTTAGAATGTGGTCATTTATAACAGTGGTCTTATGTATATTAATTTTTGCTAAACATAGAAACGATTGTAAATTCTGTAAATGGTGTCAATCCGATAGTTTGCACAAGTTATGCAAACGCTTAAAAGACATTACAAGAGTTAACGGAACGAGTCATAAGGTTGCGAATGTTCCCATACCTTAGTAATCTAACTGTGTAATTTGTCAGTAGGTTCTTGTTCAAATGACACTGTTTATGAAATATAATTATCCATTTTTCTTGTACAACATTTTGTTTTATTTCTTGTACCATTGTCCACGAGGATGAATTTCAGTCCAAAATGCATGATGATTTTAGCAATGTCAAAAGCAACGGAAGTCTAAGGTTTATAAAACACTTGAAATCAGATGAAAGATGCAATGTTAAATATTATCTATTTCATTTCTTCTAACTGAAGACCACCACTTCCATAGTTAACTAATGACCTTGTCAACCAGGCAGCCTATCATGAAGAGCAAGAATGGTACCAGTGTACTATATTTGTACTTGTGGAAAGCTGGACTTATAGAAGGGATGGCCTATAGAGAAGACTTCACAATCTGGTGTCCACTGTATCATGTCTACCCATCTATGCTTCCTTATGTACTGCACCCATCTAAAGATGTATCTTAGATCTATATATTTATAATCCAAACGAGAGGCGGTGCATTTTAATCGTAAAAAACCTAAGAAAATGAAAATCAGTAATCAAAGTAGGTTTGCATCCTTGACATGTTTTTGTGCAAGTTTATATTGACAACACACATTTCATAATGTCAATTGAAAAATTTGGATGTTTAGCAGGTACAAGTAGCCTCTTTACAAACATTGATACAGCTTTGGTTGGATCACCATCAGAAACATTTTCAAATTCATATATTGTTTTGTATATTTTTTCTAATCAAAACTTTAATCACATTTATAGGGACAGCATGAATACCTCAGGGGAATATTGTATTGTACTATGAAGAAATACAATAAATCATGGTGAAATAGTTTAGTGTTTTCAGAATAAAATATCTAACCTAAACGTAAGAGAAGAAATGACAGAGGAAATAGTGGTACATATGAAGATGTGGTAAGAATTCATATAAAGACTTTAGAATTGAACATTGTATACGAGGCTTATGAAATGCAGTTGCAAACAGGGCCATGTTTCATTTATCAAAACATGTAAATTGTGGATTTACAGTACATGTGGTTCTTTCCATTTTTAACTACACAACATTATTTAGGGATAAGGTCAATATAATAAAAATGTACATGCATATTAATCTACTGATGTTCCTTCATTTCAATTCGGAATTTGCACCTATGTTACCTTTGAACATTACTAAATTCAAACAAATGCACAGGCACCACTTAGATTTTTATATTGGAAATTTGCATCAGTACATATAGATCTAATGAATTGCTGCCATGGGGTGAGGTTCATTCTTGTATGTGTGTAGACTGTAGACTAATGTAGTGGAAATAATTCATTATATTTGATGATAGTATAAAAGCATTATCATCTCCATGTTTAGTGCTAACAACAGGAGGCGACTGATGAAAGACCAAGGACATTGTCATGTGGACACCCCCAAGAGGATTTTAGCTGCTTCTTAAATGTCTGAGCAAAAATATATTATACTGAAAACTTTCATGCTTAGCATGGACATTTCGTTCATGATTAAAATGCCAACATTCAAATTATTACATTCATGTCGCTTAGCATTATCATTGCATAGCACAAGGTTCAATATTCCTCATTACGAAATCGTCCATCTCATCTCTGATGCCATTGAATTGCGGTGACAAATAGTTCAGCAGTTGTACAATGTATTAATAAACTGGCAGTTCTTCTGCTTCATCCCGTCAAAACAAGACTTCTCCCACTCATCGATCATTTATCAAAAACTTTACTTAGTGTGTTACGTTTTGCCAGTTCTACTACAGTCCCATAAAAGTAACCTATGGTCTTTTTTTAACGATTTTCATAACTACGTTTTACTTGTCATCCATTTCCTTATATAACAATATTGATAACACTAAGATAAAATTGGTACATGTTCACAATTAAATAAAAACATATTTGCCTACAATAAGTCTGTTTTGAAAGTTTTAAAGTGCGCTGGGCAACAATGTTACCATCGTGAAGAGACAAACTAATCAAGATCAATATTAGTTATTTTAAGGGCGAAATCCAAGAATATCCGAATAATAACGGCAAGCAGGTCATAGTTCTTCAAAATCAGCCAGTGACGAATTTTCTCCAGTATGCCATCCACTGAAACTATGACTACTTAGATTTTTTAAATTGATTCATTCTTGATTTCTTCTGGAGTAGGTTTTGCATTACTAGCCGGTTGGAAGATACCGAGTGGTGAGGAATCGAGTATTTCCTTGTGTTACGTTATTACAGGGGCAGGGGACAGATTTTAGGTACACATTTAATGCCGCGATCACCGGCCTAGTATAAAAAAAAATCATAAAAAATAAAATACATAAGGGAGGTCAAAAAGGTCCATATTGTTGGATACCTATATTTAAAAAGAGCATAAGAATAATATCCACTTGACCAGAGAAGTCAATGACAGTTCATAGCAGAAGAAGTTTATGCACCCCAACCCCAAATTTATACCTGCAATTTTTACGTCCGAAGGTCATTTTTGACACCATGTGATGATCACAGTGCAAACACAATCCCTTTTCCTAGATGATAATTCTACAAAACAGTGTGTACTAAACAGGCTGATGCAATTGAAAATAGTTGTCATCCAAGCCGTTTTGAGATATTCTACTTGCCCCAAACCCACGTGTTTACTGCTATGGGAGGCTAGCTCTTAGAATCCTAGCCGACTATTGGTATTTCACTATCTGCATACTGCATATAGTGTTTCACTATCTACATACTACATATGGAAGGTGTACATGCCTGACATCAGTTTCAAGAAGAAAAAAAGCCCGTAACACCTAGTTCACAAATATATCCATATCTTTAATTAGTAAACAATAATAGCTGTAAAAGCCACACCAAAGCCTTAAGTTAAGAAATATGCGAAACTGGCTCCTGCCTCCATAGGTTTCGATCCCAGGTCCTCTGTCCAATGACTGATACTCTTAATATCATTTGTAATGATCCATTGTGACCGTTCTTGCCTTGATAAGTTAATGACAAGGTAATTTTCAGTACGAAGTAATTCTTTAAATTTGCAATAAGTACAAAATTTGGAAACAATGTTTTTTTTTTATCTTTACGGGACGAGTTTGTTGATATTTATTGAAAATAGTTTTAATACGGTCCATGTCACAATTCATTCAATTTTAAAAATGTGCCTGACATTGGTTAATCACTTATTGCATTATGTATTATTGCCCCATGTAAAAACATCTTAGTAAACCTGATAGTATCTATGCATATCGTTCTGTTTCAGTAACAAACACATCGATTCCACGACCACCATCATCCGAGGCTGACAAGAAAGATTGTGCAAGAATGAAGATAATAAATGAAACATTTTACATTGTTTTTGCGGCACAGAGCCATGTAAAATATAGAGACATCTAAAGCAAAATAAATTGTCAACCAAGCTGGAATAAACGATTTACTTTCTTGAAAAGTTGAAAAAAGATTTAAAACAATATTTCAAATGAGGATGGGATTTGTGAAATTATTTGGAAAATGTATGTAGAAAACTTTAGAAAACTTTGGGGGTTTTTTTGGGGGGGGGGTTTACCATTCTTTCTTTCTTTCTTTCTTTCATGTTAAGTCTGTCTGCCCATCTCTCAAAACACTCCAGACAAAAGTGCCGTCCGTTCTACTGTCACCCAAAATGCAGTACCATTTGCGTGCGTGTGCGTGCGTTTGTGTGTGTTAGGTCTGTTAAGTCTGTCTGCCCATCTCTCAAAACACTCCAGACAAAAGTGCCGCCCGTTCTACTGTCACTCAATGCAGTAACTCTTGCGTGCGTGTGTGTGCGTGCGTTTGTGTGTGTTATCTTTCGCTTACACACATATCGTGTGTACCAAAATTTAATAAACAAAGAAATAGCAACCATTGACGTAAACCATTTAATTTCACTGTGTAGGTGTATGTCATCGTTCTAAATATTTTTGCAAGTCACTTTTGGGGCTACTAGATTGTAAAAAATAATCTTCATGAGGTACCAAACGAATTTATTTCGTCGCTGGGCTTGTTTGTTCTGTCATCCTATCATATTTACCACCGTTTTCCTCTCAACGTCTCAGTCTCACTCTGTAGTGGATGCAAATAGCGTTGAATATGAAATAATCATATAATCTTCAAGATCGCTAGCACAAACTTCTACCAACACATTTTGAAAAGTATTGTTGCTTTGGTCTCTGCTTTCTTCTTGAAAAAGCGTCATCTTGATTACAGCTTTAATTTGACTAAGTTTTACACACTTGGCCTCTTTACATCTCAAGGTGTATGGGTAAGCCTTCGTTCTCAATTTTCTAGAAGTGTGTTTCTACGTCTCTAATGTGACCATAATTTTAGGGACGAACGATATGTGTGTAAGCGAAAGCTAACACACACACACACACACACACACACACACACACACACGTAAAAGACGGTCAATTGTATTAATGCAGGCATGATTGTGAAATTGGAATAATATTTCATCAAAAAGTAGGATATATACGATTATATACATGATTTACATTCATATATTGATGCTAAATAACTTGTTTTGATATTACTTTATATAATAATATTGAATAATTATTAAACAACGGATTACATTACTCCTGGCGTTCAGTTCAAGACTGAGAAGTATTTTCGGTTCCACCGCTGTTGTCGAATGATAAAGCACACATTGCCTACCCCTCCATATTGTGTTGAAAAATCCCTTTCGAATCCCCTTATTCGCTGCAGACTTATTTGTCCCGAAGCTTTGGTCCATCACCACAAGATAACCACTACGTTCCTTCGACCAACGTCAACACCCACTGTAGCACACAGGTAATATGAAACTCAGTCGAGTCACACATTGGGGTTTCACACTGCCTGTGTGCTACTGTGCTACTGTGTGAATTTTGGATTGAAGATATCAGCCTCTACATCCAAAATTAGCTCTACAGTTGAAGATTGCTCCCATAAAGTGGACAGCTTCCTGAAAGTTTGTGTTGTGATCATACTGTCTGACTTTATTGTACAAGTACCCTGGTCATAGTGCAATTCATGGCCAGAGAGCTTGAAGTAATCGGTTTACTAACTGCCAGCGGTTTGCTCGTGCAGCATTTGGTGAAGCGCACTTAGCATTTCTGAGATAAATTAGAACGTAAATAAAGTTTCATCGGGTATCGATGTACGGGAAACAAACCTGAGAACGTTTTAGTTCTTGAATTAAGTACACACAATTCCGTGACACAGACATTATTAGAGGACATTAGATTTCGGTGTTAACAGATGTAATCAACCAGATGAGATACTTTTATCTTTGTTTTCGTTTACCGCGCTAGCACTCGTACGGTGACTCGGATTATTGCTTTACCCGCCGTCATCCCTGGATACCACCAACATATATTCGTATGACCAATACTACGCTGCCCACAGAACATCAATGTCTAAAGTAACTTGATTTTCTCTTTGATTGTGGACACCATATATACCTTTTCCCTTTCACCGTTTTTGACCCTACCTTCAGCTGTTAAAGATTCTCATTCGCCTATTGAATTTCCTAACTTACTAATAAATTAGGTAAGAAGGTAAATTTAAATGCCTCAAAGATATTCTAGACAGAATTATCTTTTCTCCTTGTTGCCCGATATTTATTGTACTGTTTGTTCCGAAATAGTCAATTATTAAGGTTTACATACAAAGTTGGAACGAAATTCTTTGAATGTCGTTTAAACGTAACACTATAATTAATTCAGAGAAACGTTTATGTCAAATAGCTTTTTTTTAAAAAAATCATATCCTTCCTTACAAAACTTTTAGTTCCATTGGAAGAATGGTGAAATTTATAATAAACGGATGCCTTGGGGCTTTAAGGTGTTTATTTGATAGTTTAATGAACAAACAAATCAAAGACAGTTTGATATAATAATATTAAATATATTCTTGAAGCGATATCTGGTTGCTGCGAGAATGTGCCAGTCGAAACGTTTGACCTGACTGATATATATATATATATATAATACAAGTAATATTATCATACAAATTAATTCGTACTCTCGACGGAAATTCGAAACCAGGTCCGCGGTTAAACGGCACCCATCACCTTGCCAGCATGCATCAGTTCATATTTCATCACGACTAAGCGCACATCGCCAAAAATAATGCTACTAAGTCAGTGGTACATGCACTCGTGCGGAGCAGATACTCGCATAGCCTACGAAAGAATTTAATTTGTATAGGATTAATTATTGAGAATTACAAATATATACCAAACAGAACGGAAAGTGATATCCCTGGATTCTACAGGAGAATGCTTGATAATGCTAGGCAGAACTGATATTTAATATAGATAATATTATCATACAGTTAGCGAAATTTTTCTTCGTACTCTACGGAGATTCTAACCAGGTCAACGGGTTAACATCACCCATCGGCTTGCCAGCACGCACACGTCCATATTCCATCACGACTAAGCATATATTACTACTATAGGCTTTACATACATACACCAATTAAATCTGAAGTCTTTTCTTGTCTGGCCTGCTTAAGTTTGGTTCATGATTAAAAGAAAAATCAGGCTTTGCTTTAAAGATTTCTAAAATCAAACCTCTCGTCCACATTTGTTGCTTCATTCCACAGAATCTATGGTATAATTTGATAATAGGTTTCCGTGCTATACACTGGTGTGCTAGCAGTTCCTGGTTTGGTGGTCGTGACAAATGCTAATGTGCTAAGAGGTCCTGTTTTGCTAGTCATGTCTACTATTGATGTGCTAAGGGGCGCTCTCCTGTTATTATGTACTTTTGAGAGAGTGTCATATGTAAGGTGAAGTTGTTTGCATCTGAAACATACACAGTGGAGAGAATGTTGGCATACTTCTATGGTACTTTGACGTAATGTGGCTGACATTTCTTTGGATATTGTACTTTTGGAAAGTGTACATGATCTAAGCACACTGCTAACTAAAATGACTGCTCACTTGTGCTGGAAAAAATCAGCCTGAATTAGTCTAAAGTACACTATCTTTAACACCTATTAAAGTAGGGAAAATAAACTTTGTCCAACTAGACAATACCAGATTCTGAAAGTGCAATGGATGAATTACTAAATATATAAACTGTCAAAATAAGTTATCGGCTCTTTTCTTTTACAATTTTCCTCTGAAGTCCAGGAAGTGAAAATGATCAAGTGGAGCTTTTAGTTTTTTTTAAAGGTGCACATCTGGAGTAGGGCCAAGATGTATACTTTATAACCCATATTACACCCAGTAATCATACACCAAAATAAAGGAAATTAAAGGTTCTTAGAACAACACCTAATATATACAAGGTCTTTTTTTTAAATAGCCAGCATAAACAGTGAG
>JAECUM010006407.1:0-100505 GCA_016617855.1 Megalonaias nervosa | reverse complement strand
TAATGTATTTTGCAAGATAGTGAGTGTTGCACCTTGAGCAATCTTAGGGGACATTGTCCACACAGGCGCTTGATTCAGGGGGAAACTAATGTGTACACTCTCCAGTGTGAGTGTACACATTAGTTTCACCCTGAATCGAGTATCTGTGATTTTCCAGTACTCAAATATTTTCCACCACTTTGACCTTTGTTAACCGTTGAAGTTTTCGTTCTGTACAACCCCACTTTGAGACGATGAAGCCTTGATATATGGTTATGATACCATTGGTGGTTTTCTTGTCATATACTTATTTGTATATCTTGTTACCTTAATCTATGAAGCTTTATATGCATTCAAACATTAGACAATTCCTGAGTCAATGTAAAAGTTGTTTTCTTGTCATATACTTATTTGTATATCTTGTTACCTTAATCTATGAAGCTTTATATGCATTCAAACATTAGACAATTCCTGAGTCAATGTAAAAGTTGTTGAACTTTAAAAACACTGAGAGAAAAGGTTTTCTGAATTTACTTTTGAATTTGATAATTGTGTAAGAAATCTTATCTTAATCAATCTTTTTTGTTTATTTTCAGATTTAACAATGTATAATGTGCCAGTTTCAATCTTTAATCACCAGAAGCGACCTCGACAGGCACTGTATGCTGACCCACAATCACAGGGTTCCATGAACAGACAGACAAATGTACAGCCTCAAAATAAATTACCAGGTATTATAATGTTGTTTCTCACAGATGGTAAATTTTAAAAAAACATTGGGTTGCAATAAGATCCAAACCTTTTTTTTTTACTTTCCATTTTATTATTCTAGCTCATGTTGCTTATAAGGTATTATCACTACACTTTCATATTGCGGATACTGTTATACTGCCATTTTGTCTAATTCTGCACATTGGCTATAGTATTCAAATGCCCTTCCATTTGTACTCCTACAAATTGTACAAATGAAAAGCATCAAGGATATAAAAAATGTACAAAATTTAGTTATTTCATTTACCAGTTTATAATTTCTAATCACCAGGGAATTTTAACACTCAACTTATTGGTTTTCAAATCAAACAGAAGCTCTTGAACAAGCAGACAGGCTGTTCACTGTCCTTTTCTGGTTTCTAGAACAGTCCATGTCAGTACAGTGCCATCTAGTCCAATGTCTGGTTTTAATATTTCTAGAAAAATTTGAACAAATATAAAGGAGGAACTCTTATGAACATTTGTTTAAAGAGATGTATGGAATTATTGAGATTATCAAAGTCGGTGAACCACATCAGATATGTTGCTTGAAAAAAGACTCGCCCATGAAAATATGGCAACTGTGTTTCTACAGAAACTCTTGTTTTGTTTGAAACACCACCAACTTGATGGTGTTTGGGACCCCCTGATGACAATCAGGTTATATATTATAAATTGATGAATAAAATTACTTGGTTTTGTGTAGTTTTTTTTATATCTTTGTTTCTTGTTGTTTTAAAATTACAAGGGGTATAGAAACAAAAGGGATGATGTGCAAATACTATAATTTTGCACATCTGAATTATGTATTTTTAATATATTTACATCTTTAACCTATTACTTTTAGATAACTGAATTTCACATAAAAGATCAATATTTTATTTGTGTCTGTTTAGGAAATGTCATATTGTACCTTGAATTTGTGTGTTCATAAACTTCTGGTTAATTACAGATGAAGCAATAAGTTTAGCATTGCAGCACAACAAAAGCCATTTGTAGGACACATTATTTTAATCAATTTGTAACCCCTTTTACGCAAAATAGAGTACTCAATTTTCACAAACTGTGAGTTCAAGGTAATCACTGATGCGTAAATAAAAATAATGTGCTAAATCTTTTAAACTTTGGTTTTTGCTTGAGTGCAAATGATAGCTCAGACTATATGCTAATTATTCTGCAAATGAAGATGATGGATACTTGTAATTTGAAAACATAATGTACTACATAGGACTGAATGAGTAAAGAAATTTTTGATTCACAGTTGAATACAGGGAGTCAGAAAAAGAAAGCAGAACAGTCCCTGTGCAGAGTTAGACTACAAAACTGAGTTTGTGCAGAGTTAGACTACAAAACTGAGTTCGCTAGAGCATGAGGGGTACATTTTCAAATATTCAGCAAAAAAATATATATAAGAATTGATCAGTTTATTTGAAGGTAATGCACTAAGCAGACAATTAGAATTCACTCCAAAGGCAAATAATAACATGATACAATCCTTAGGTGCACAGAATTACCCAATATTTTGGCACCTTTTGTCTGTTTGTCCATCTGTCTGAAGTTGTATCTTTTTCTTAAACTTCTTCTTGCAGATCTGTCAGAAACTGTGTCATCATCTGAACCTCTTTTTGTCTGTCTGACTGTAGCTGTATATTCTCGTTATCCTTTGTGTAAATTCACTGACTTTAATTCTATAATCAGGAGTTGTATTATTTTATATGCACTTCTTGAAATCCTGTATTTGAAGACTAACTTTGTTTCGCATTTTACTTTTTAATTTGGAAGATGAACTGAAGATGAATACATTAAAAGCGGTTTCAGAATTTAACTTGAAAAGTGGCAAGTGAATTTAAACACAGACATGAAAATATTGTAACAAGCCCTTAGAGAGTCCTTGGATATAGTTTATAGATTTTGTATGAATCATATTTAAGATAGAGTTAAGGTAGTTAGCACACTTTATGATAGCTACCATCAGGATAGAAGTGTACCTCAGGGCAGCATATTGTCAGTTACCCTTTTAGATGGCCAAATTAACAACTTTTTAAAATGCCCTAATTGTGGAAATAATTATTCATTATATGTCAACAACTATTTAAATCTGCAGATATAGATAAATAAAGTTAAGAATTAGAAGAAAAAAAACCAGTTCCAATTTTTTAAATCTAAAACTAAATGTTTGTACTTATGCTGTTAGGTATATTTAATTTAATTGTTTGTTAGTTTAAATTTTAAAAAAATTTCATTACATGCTGTTGTAATGTAACAATGTAAGCTGGACTTGACTGTGTCCAAAATTGAGTTCATTTATGCTTGACCTGATTAACTTTTAAAAAAAAAAATTGTTATTTCATTTTATGTCAACAACTAATACATAGCTTAATTATTTTCTATGTTTATGGGCTTAATATCAAGATCTTTATTAATAGAAGAAGTAAATATGTTGATTTGGGTCAGGATGTTGGAGTTTCCTAAGTGAATTTTACGTTATTGTGTTGTAAGTAAACAAGGCTCATTAGATCATTCTAGAAGGTTATTTTCCATTAGGTAATGCTTTTTTTTAGAAAATGCTAATTGTGATCTGAGGTCAAGTAGAGAACTATATTGTAACTGAGGATTTTACCATTTGTGCTTTAACATCTTGCACCTTCAGGTTGTATTATGTTGTGACCAGTTTGGGGTGAATTTTATTTTCTTCAAATTATTAAATTCAGGTGATTATTTTTTCTGGAAATACAAACGTGCTCTAATAAAATTCTTGGATAAAGACATTCACTTGAATTTATAATATATTCAAACCTGGAATTATATTACTGTGATTCAACAAAAGACTGTTGACGCATCAGCACTCCATAAGCTATAACAGACACGCCATCACCTTCAGTTTTGGATCTCTTCTGGACTTGTACTGAGTTTTATTCAGGACTTTATATTATTAGGACTTGTGTCTGTAATTCTTAGATTAATTTGAGATTTAATTTGCAATACTCTAAGTTCTTTTTTCTCATTTGCACTTTGTATTCTAGGGAAATAAATTATTTTGTTAAATTTTACAAAGCTTGCTGTCTTTCACTCGTTTCTGTTACTTATTTTAAGAGCATAGACTCGTAACAATGCGAAGTGCAGAAAATTCAATTTGACCCAGATCCTGATGTTGCACTTCTTGTGTAAGGGAGCCAAATTTATAGAACTTGTTCTGGATCATAACTGCGTTCTATCTACATATTAGATACCTCAGGGACAAATGTTAAAAAGCCATGTATTTAATATAAGTCAAGTAGGATACAGATTGATGAGTAGACAGGAAGGTCTTACTGAGGAAGTTATACAAGAATTTACTTAAACTTGACTAGGGCTCAATTGTAGGAAGTTGCTATTTCATTGTACAAATTCTACCTGCAGATGTTTGACTTGATACAAAATTCATACTTCACTGCACAATAAAACTATCCTTTGTTCGGTCCAGTACTGCATATAATGTTCATTTTGTTCCAAATATCAAAATTTGCAAGAATTAAACCCAAATTTTATTCAGCCTTTTGGCATTTTAATTCTCCCTTTTATTAGATGATAGAAGTATCATTGTGGCCAATACTGCATTATTCTTCACACAACCTCCCAGTTACCACTATGGTTATTAAAACTAAAAAAATTACATTTGATCTTGGCCAATTAAAAAATTCCTTAGTTTTGTTTCAGCTTAAAAACAGTGAGATAGCAGCCTCCTATCATGGCCATACAACCTTGTATTATGCAAATCATTCAAAAGATGGAGACAGGTTCCAGCTGCCATTTCAGCAGTCAGTACCACTCCAGCCCGTTACAGGATACTGTTTCTATTATTTCTGCAGTTGTTAGTCATACTCTTATCTTTGAACAATATCAGTACTCTCAACAATCCTGTTTTATTATCTTTTTTTTCTCGCTTTATACACTGAAAGAATTACAAAACCTAATTTTAGCAATTCATTATTGTCTTGTTATGACTCATTGGTCTTAAACCAAACAACAGAAGGAAGGGAAACTGAGAAGTTTAGTAAAATTAACAAATAATTTATTTCTCCAAGTTACAAAGTAAACATTTAAGAAGAACTTACAGTACTGTGAATTGAATCCTAAACAATCCTAAATGTTCTGTCACAAGACCAAAAGTATGGAATGTTCTGAATGAAACCCAAATATCTTGAATGTGCTTATGTACCAGTAGTCTTGAATTATTGAATATGTTAATGCACCAACAGGCTTGATGCATCATAATGTTATAATCCAGAATGTCTTTGAGTAAATTCACAATAATCCCAAAGTAATGTTGTAGTTCAAAAAGTCAATGAGCATTTTGTAATTCTATTGAATAGTTTTTAAAAATAAATGCTTCCTCAGATTATATCGTAACACAATAGTAAATGATTCCACAGACTGAAGTTAAAAAAAGAATGAAGAATTTTGTTATCCTCATTCTTATATACTAATATTGCTTGACCTAAGACACAATAAAATGCTGAGGATGTGGGTAACAAGTTTGCTTTCAGAACATTTTAAGTTTGTAAATAAGGCTAAACCTTGAACTCAGATATCAGTGAAGAACTTAATTATAACTTACAAACGTGACAAAAATCAGGTACACACAAAATTCCATCACCAATTATGGACAAAAGTCAAACACACAATAAAAATTAAATATACAACATTCTCAAGTCCTTGAAAAATATGACTTTTACATTAAATCTCAAACAAAGTTTCCTTAGTTGTTGGCTGCCTGGTCATCTTTATATTGATGGTAATGAAAAAGAAGATAAAGCATCCAAAACGGGTCTGCAATCACCCATTTCTTAATGGAAGAATCTATATAATGACTTAATTGCACTAATTGTCATATTTTATTTACTTGGCCAAATACATATACAGTGTATGGAATGAAAACTCCATAAAAAAGCTTTGTGACATTAAACCCAGTACTGGATAGTGGCTTTCTTTATATAGAATAAATAGGAGAAATGAGGTAGTATTGTTTCACTTGCGTTTAAGGCAGACATATCAGACTAATGCCTACCTCTTTTAAAGGATGAAGTTGCCAGGGCCCATTGATAGTGGGGTACATCCTTGTTAGGTGTATTGACTTCCACTTTGTGACAAAATTTATTTTTTGTCAGTTCTAAACGGAGGATTTTATGATTTGCCAATAGAGAAAATGATGTATTATCTTTACAGAATGACGTTTATTTCACAAACATAAGCATATGTTTTAGAGATTGTACTTTTTTAACTTTATATTTTATTTTGTACACCTTTTTAAGAACTTGAATCACCTATTGAATTTTATTTGATATGTGTATATGTTTACTTTGATTCACAATGGTTTATCTTCCTAAAGAATGCAGTTTTAACTTAACATTTTTGCTACTTATTGTTTATCTGGCAGTGTATAGCCAGAATTGTACTCATGTGTCTTTAAACCATAAAGTCAAGTGAGCTTATGGTATGACACTGTGGCCGTCATTTGTTTTAGGAAGCCATGATATTTCAGTTGATATGGCACTAGACTCTTAATCAAACGGTCATGGGTTTGATATCCACTTGGGCCAGTTAGTTATCAAAGGGAACACAGTGTGATATATTATTTTCAATAGTAACCATGACCATAACTCGCCTTTGCGGTAAATTTTACTACCAGATATAGCTAAATAATTATATAAAACCTATGAATTTACTGGTTGACCAAAATGACATACTGTGCCAGTTGATATCCTCATTTTGGTGGACCACTGAGAGGGTACTATTCCATTCAGCATGTTTCACTTGCATAAGGTAATGCAGTCATTGCAGCGGTAACATTGGAAAACAGTCTATCATTCCTTATAGATAGAATAGTAAGTCAATTTTGATGTTGGTATAAGATGTTGAATCTTTGAGTGAAAAATTAGTGTTAAAATATTATGCTGTGTGATGTGTACTTTGAAATATCTTGTCGATTCTTGAATAGGTAGAAGGGGAAATGGTCCCTTGTATTATATATTTCCTTTATAATTTTGATGTATTTTTTGTGAAAATTTAAATTGACCTTTTCTAATCAAGTCTTTTTCTAGTGATGGAATTTTAAACAAATCCATTTAAGGTTTTTAGGTTGTGTGAAAAATGTTGGTTTTTGGTTTTTATTGGCACAGATTAATTCAGGGTTAAAAGTTTTTTCTTTGTAAGATAAGATTCCAATACTTTACATTTATTGTTATAAAGAATATGAGTAAGGGGATCGGTGTTACAGTTTTGGGGACAGATGTTAAATGCTTTGAAACAATTTTTTTATTAACTTTCAGATTTGTTTTTCAGAAGAAATCTTTGTAATTTTGAAGAGGAAAGTTTACAAAAGTACTAGTTTTGATTGAAAATAAATAATATGAATACAAGAGATTTATTTATGATTAACTTAATCTTATATTATTTGCACAAGTGGTCCAAGTTGGTCATGAATAATTTATTATTTTTTGTACTAACTGATACTAATGCACTGTTGTATGCCCAGAAGTCTGGAAAATTGTGATAAGATTTGAAATAGTGATTGTTGAAGAATTTACAATAAAATATAACAATGAACATATTTGTTGATAATCAAGCTAGTAGTGATTGATGTTACAAAAAAAAAACATGAATTCACTATAATACAAAAATAAATATTTTTCAGTGTGAAGAAGTTGAACATCAGCCAAACAGCTTTCACTGTACACCAGAAAACTTTTCATTTGAACTCAACCATACTTAACAATTTTAAGGTTCTTGTTACAAAAGTTTGTGAGTTCATTGATGTTTGAAATTATTAAGTTGTCCTGAATAAAAGCAGTTGAAGCTTTCCTTTTAATTATACCTTCAAGTCCATCACGTGGACCTATTCCATGGCTGATCTCAAAATAATTGTGTGCCACTTTAGCTTTCAGATTTATTTATGATTGACTAATAGCTGAAATTACGCCTACACTTGTACTGTGCAGTGCAACCATCAACTGATGTACAGAGTGCACCTAAATCCACTCCACCATGGGACATATTGATGCCCAGCCATTCTGTGACTCAGAGTGTACTAGACTATGATGATGATGATGATGCCCTCTCTATCTTCATTGACTCAAATGAATTTGAGACAGAAGCAGTGGCAATGGCGATTTCTCTCAGGCCCATCCCTTACTCTTAGAGGAGGAAGAAAAGGTCTGGGCCTTTTATAAGGAGGTAAATGAAATTTACTGCCTGTTACCACCAGACATTTGCCCCAAATCAACTCTGTGGGGGTACCATTATGACCAGCCCTCTTAATTCTCCCACATTCATTCATGATTGAGGAAATATCACAGAGGTTTTCGTTAGGCCAAAATAGTGCTCTACAACATAGAAGGTGGCCAGTTGCTCCTTCAACATTGAGACCCTTATCTCTTTTGCCAGCTGCTGGGTACATTCCACAAAGTGGCCTACCAAACCTCCCCAATTTGAAATTGATGCAGTCAAAGTGGGTATTTCTGTGGGAGCTTGGGCATGCCTTCCCATAAAAATAATTATTACCATGGAAAACCCAGTTACTCGTAACTATTGCTTCGCATGCAGACCTATTCTCAGCTACTTCCTTTAGTATGCTGAGAGAGGCCTCATTCAATCCAGCTGCCTTACAACATGTGTTGGAAGCAGAGACCAAGACATTCAGACATACACTTTCTGTTGCCATTTCATCATCTGTAGAATTTTTGCACATCTGATGATGCTGCATTTGACTTATCAAAGTTCCTGCTTAACCACAGTAAAAACTTTCCTTGGGCTGCTCCACTAGAAGCCGGGACTCTCTTTGGGAGGTTCATACCTACCGTGGCTTCTCAAGACTTCCTAGACCATCAACATCGATCCTTTACATCCACTACTGGCCCATTGCAATTGGCCAGAAAATGTGTCAGGCAAATTGCCCTTAGGTACCATCTGCAAAATTTTTCAAGTAGGCACATCCCCAGTCCTATTCATAAACTGAAGCTAGACCACCTCTTTGCTTGTCAGGTTCATTGCACTCAGGTTGCTGCAGACCATTTAACCCATCTCCTACTGTGGGTCCCCGAATGTCACAGTAGGTGTTCACTTTATCCTTTTCACAAGAGCTTAGTCAGGTGGGTCATCTCCATTGTGAATGAGGGTTATTGCCTCCAGTTTTGTGAACAACCGCCACTATCAAGGACTCCCATTTTCCTTTCACAGTCCAATCTGGTGCAATTGAGGGAAAGAATGAACACCCTTTCACAGAAAGGGGCAGTCAGGAGGGTTCTGGATGGTCAGTCTTCTACTACCGCTCCAGTGGCCTTGGGATTACAGTGTCTGCCTTAGATGTGGGAGGTTGCGGATTTGAACCCCAGCCAAATCATACCAAAGACTTATAAAAATGGTACTAACAGCTGCCTTGCTAGGCATTTAGCATTAAGAGGTTAGTGTTAGGAATGGTCTGCTTGTTGTCAGGATAATGTGATTGGGTGGGACATCATGCTGCATGTTTGCGGCATGATGCCTCAGTGCTAGACATCACTATAAACTGTTACACTGCAGACGTTGTAGCAGTATGACTGAAAAATTGTTAATAGTTTTGTTAAAAATCCAAATCACACACACACTTTTCTTTCTACTCCTGAATCATCCTGGTCACCAAGAAAAGCTGAAAATTTCAAATCATAATCTCTTTCCCGCTCAAATAGTTTTCTTTTGGAGGAAACCTTCAAGATGGAGACAACCTCCTCATTCCAGAATGCTCTTCATCCTTTCGATTGGGTCATCTCCATTGACCTTCAGGATGCCTTTTTGCAGATCCTGATATTTCCTCGACACCACAAACGTCTACAATTTTGCTTAGAGCAGAAAGTTTTTCCGTTCTCTTCCATAACCAGTCTTCTCCCCAATTAAGGAAGTGCTAGCGGCCTACCTCCGATTACTGGAAACACCAGTTCTCCAGTATTTTGACAGCTGGCTGATTCACAAGGTAGAGGTTCAGTCTCTTCATCATGATCTGTTGCATTCTTGGTCCATCGTAACTCAGTGTATCCCCTAGGGGTGCAAGACTGAGAGTTAAAAATCTCCTTGATGTCAAAACTGGGTGTCAGACTGAGTACAAACAAACTTTGCTATCAAATCGGGGTGTATGTGTGTCAGATTAAATATTTGGGGGTCTCTAAGCACCAATGAGGGTAAGGGAAACACTGTCAAATTTTAGCTTTTACCCAACCTCAAGAAGTAGTAACTTATTCCATCATAGGACTAGGTTTACATGGAGATGAAATTCCTTGTGAACCAGAACTTGGTCCAGGTTCCTCTAGGTTAGGTAGATCGAATCCCGATCCTCCTAGAGACTCTACTAGCAAAAACTTGATCTACTTGCCTTTATCTATCCCTATTGGAAACCATGAACACCACTGCAGACTTAGTTCCTTTAGCATGTCTCCATATCGTCCTTCTCGCAAGGTGGAAACCAGAGATTTTCTATCAATTCAGACAAGGACCAGAATTTCACCACCATTTGCACTGATAGATGAATTGGGACAGATTCCTGGTGGGGGTCCCCATGTATGTACTCAACTCCAACTCCTATCTGTTCACTGATGTGTTAGATTCTTTGATTGGTGTGCTCATTTAGAGTCAGAGGGCATAATTCTACAGGGTTCTTGGACTCAGGCCAAATTGTCACTCCACATCAACAATGTAGAACTGAAAGCAGTATTCTACCATGGCAAGGGTGCATTGACAGAATAAGTGGTTGATGTGTCATGATCTCCTCAGACAATACGTCAGTTGTAGCATATGTAAGACATGAAGGAGGCAGACATGACCCTTCTCTTTGTGTGGAGGTCTGGAATCTCTTCACCTGGGTAGCTTCAGAGGATGTCACCGTCTAAGTTTGCCACATTCCAGGCAAGATGAACAAACCAGACAGCCTGTCCAGAACAGGCCAAGCCATCCTCAAAGAATGGTCTCTTCACCCCTGAGTAACAGAGCCGCTGTTCCCACTCTGGAGAAGATCCCTGGTGGATGTGTTTGCAACCAGGTTCAGTAACAGATTTCCTTTTTACGTCTCGTGTTTCATACCAGAGGGCATGGATAGTAGATGCATTCAGCTTCCAGTGTGATTTCCTATTTGCATATGCCTTCCCACCATTCCAACTGCCACCACCAGTTCTGTAAAAAGTCAGAACTTCCACTGCTCAGATCATTCTCATCGCCCCACTGTGGCCCCAGCGATCATAGTTCAGTGATCTCCTAGACCTGATGATCGATTGACCCAGGTCTCTACCTCAGAGGAGGGATATCCTGCTGCAACACTTGTGATCCTTCCTTGACAACAGCCCACACCTTCTCCACCTTCATGCCTGGCTCAACGCAAGCGATCTATCTGCTAGAACAGGTTTTCAGGCCAAGTTGCCAGTTGCATCATTCAGGCCAAGAGCGCTTCTACATCCAAGGTCTGTGATGCTAGGTGGAGAATCTTCTGTGATAAGTACAGTAGGAAACACATTGATCCTATCCACCCTTTTGTAACTTCCATTGCTGATTTCCTTTTGTTACTTTTTGAGACCAAATGATGTTCAATTTTCACCATCAAGGGCTATCAAGCTGCCATCTTCAAGACACTTAAATTCTCTCATTGAATGAAAACTGGTTCAAATCTGCACCATTCTGATCTTATTAAGTATTTTGAGCTCTAGAGACCTGTCTCCTACTCTCTTACGCCCAGAAGAAATCTTTCTTATGGTTTATGGCCATTAACCAAAAGCCCTCTATAAACCATTGAGTGAAGCTTCATTTCAAGGCATCACACTCATAAGTGTGTTCCTACTCACTCTCACTTTTGCAAGACAAAGAAGTGAGATTCATGCCTTGTTTATTGACGTTTGCTGTCTCCGGTTTAATGGGAATTATGCTGTTTCCCTTCTTGGCTTAAAATCAACAACCTTTGGTAGCTCCCCTGCCTATAGAGATTCAGAGTCTCAGTCAAATCTGTACTGGGGATGATCAAAATAGACTATAATTATGTTCTGTGTATGCTCTTCACATCTATCTTAATGCCTTCAAAGCAAAAGATATGGTAGGAAAAGTCTCTTCCTCCTTAAGGGCACCATAGACATTTCAGCTGCCACTATCTTCCAGTGGTATTTTCACCACCATCAAAAGAGCATATCAGTCCCTCACTGATCGAGACCTCTCCTTTATGAAATTAAAAGCTCATGAGGTTCAAGTTATTTCTACCTCATTGGTGTACATTAATTCCTTGGCGGATTCATGAAGGCAGCTTTTTGGCATTCCCATAGTACCTTTTCTCAGGGGCCCATTGTTATGGGACAAGATGTGGCTCAGAGAGACATCAACCTTCTATAGATGGACCTCTCTCTATGGTGAGTATGTTTCAGTTTCTCTCTGTTTTTGATTAGTTTGATGAGAGCATCAGCCTACCCACCTAATGAATTCATCTATGCAGTAGCGACAGGATAAGTAATTGCTGCTATTCAGATGTAGTTGGGTGAGGTTAAAACTAATTTTAATTATGAAATACTTACCTATCGCTATTGCAGAATGCCTGCTCTGATGTCTTGCTTAATCATCATCTGTGAAAAGCTGACAGGTAATATCTACCTTCTGCAACATACCGAGTGGTGTGCAAAAGGACACTCTGACTTTTCTCCTCTCTGGGGGAGGATGTATTCACATTGAATGGAGAGTGAGTTGTCAGTACAAAAATAGATTAGCTACACAACAGTGACAGGTAAGTATTGCATAATTAAAATTAGTTTTACCCAACTGTCCCCTAAAAAACTACATATTAATAGCTTTAATTAGGATGTGATGTGCATTATTTGCAGCATATGTAACAGCTGTTCCCTTAAATTTTGAATGTTTATTTTGGAACGTAAGATTCCTTACATGTTATTATTTTGTTTCATTAAATAATACAAGTGCATTAGAAACTTTTATGGCCATATTAAAGTTAAAATATAGGTTGTGGTATCACACACACACACACACATATATATACATGACAATTTTGTACTTTTTCTTTGATAGCTGCAGGTCTCTTTCTTTCTTATTTTTGCAGTGATTGCTGTGATTTATACATATATAAATACAAGAATACACTTATAGAAAGAGGAGTGGAAACTTAACTTAATATGATTAGAAAATGAGCATTTTCCCGAATATGTGTAAGGGGGATGGATGTTACACATGAGTTTTACATTTCAGCAAATATTTTCCATCTTTACAGCAATTCCAGTTCATTTTGCTGTTTTTATGGAAGATTCATGCATACTCATACAAACAAGTGATTGTGTTCACAGTAATCCTCTTACTAAAGGAAACTTTGATGGGGGATGAATGTTAGTTTTTTTCCTCGCAAAATAATTTTCAAAGTTAACGATCAATACTGACTAAACCAGTACTACAGTAGTTAAGACCTATTGTTTTATTTTCATTATATGCCAATAGCAAAGAATTAAAACAATTATTATTTTTAAGCTATATTATTTTATGTTGTTTACCATTATCTTTTAACTAAAGTAGTAAAGGTCTTAATTTGTCTGCATTGCAGGTGTATACTTTTATGAAAAGCATTATAAGCAAAAAACTATTCATCATATATGGAACACCAATACATCAATATAAAGATACCAAATGTAACTATTCACTGAATGTAAAAAATGATGTAAATTAAAAAACTGAAGAATAGCACATGATTGAATTAAGATACTAATTCATTACATCCTAAAAAAGGGCAGTTTTACATTCATTTGCTGTATTCTGTGTCAAAATTATATTATTTGATCTTGGGTAAAACCTCAAAAGCATCTGATGATTGGTATTGTAGAAAAAGCACCATATTGGTTAAAGCGTATAACAGATTCTTAGAAAATCTCACGTTATTTTGATAAATTGGCCCATTTGTAACAGGCATTAGGCTGTCAAGACATAATTTGGTTGCCTTAGATACTGAGAGCAGAAGTCATTTGAGTTTATATTAAGTTTGGAAGATAACAGAAAGTGAAGGTTATTGTAATACAGATTAACAAATACTTACAGGTGAAAATGGATGAGGTTATTTTTGGTACCCAGGTCTTTCTGACAGAAATGTCAAAAGTTGCATCTCTATAACCTTAGGGCCAGGCATTTGCAAAGTTGTTTCATTGAGAAAGGGCCTTAAACTTAATTTTCTTCTGATACTAGTTTATTTTAGAAAAACCTCAGCCATATTTGCATTTATGGTAGTTGACTGAAAGTACTTTAACATGTAAACAAAATTGTTCATATGTGTCTCCATGTCATATTTTCTGGGTCCGTACCTCATATGATTTCAGAGGTCATGTATTAGCTAGATTAGTCACAAGATGACAACCTAATGTAGGAATAGGCAGAGTCACAATTGAAAATGGGCTATGATGCAAATTAAATTATATTTGCTAAAGATTTGTAGCGTAAAGCTCGTCTTTTTTCTGGTTGCCACATTATGATTCTTTAGGTCACCAGAAGGCACTCAGCTGACAGTTTTCACTTGCCAGTTCTGAATGTTTTGTTGCAAATGTGACCATTTAGTCATAACTTGAAGTACAGTTCTTCAGTTGAGCGAAATGTTTCGTTTTGTATTTTCTACCTAAACCAAAGGTGGTTTGGACAAAAAGGGAGTCTCTTGTCTATGAATTGAAAAAAACATTGATCATGGTCAGTCTAATATTTTATTTTTTAGAAAATGTTTGCTACCCTTTCCAGTTCAAAGAAAAATGTCAGAGGAAGACAGATACTTCAGATGTGCACTATTTAATGCTAAATTAAATAAGAGATAATTCAGAATAAAGTTTCTCTTATATCAAATGCATTATTTGCGTAATGAACAAGCTTTTTATGTTAATTTGTTTAATACAGCTGGAAGATGAGAAATCACATTTGAAGAAAATATCTTTATGTTGTTTTATCATTTTTTTTTTCTTTTTCAGTAGACTTGATACCAGTTCAAGGTTTCAGCTTGGACCATAGACCAGGGAATCAAAAACAGGGCGTCCCTTGTCAGCAGAATACTGACTTCAACAAACTAGGTTATTTTACTCATACAACCTGTTTTATTCATATCTTTCAATTTATATTTAATATAATAAAAGTTCACATTTTTTTTTGCAAATGACCAACACATTTTATAAAATTGATTAGGAAAGTTCAGAAGAATAAAAAAAGAATTAAAACAAAAAACTTAGCCAAGGACTTTGTTTCCAAAGGAAAAATGTTCCTTTTGTTTGCTTGAAACAATGCTAATGTTTCAGTAGTTTAAAGAATGTCTTTATGAAATGAATAGAACATTTATATTACTATAAAATATTTTATTGTGGTTTGTTGAGAAGGTCTTGATGGAGAATATGTATGTACTTAAACTAATTAGCAAATTGTGTTGCCAGTCCAAAATTTATCTCTAACTGAATTTTCTTGGTGTATTTGGAAATGTATTAATTTTCTCAGATCTTTGAGTAGATGGTTGATTTGGCTCCTCACTGCTTGTGTCAGCAGCATAACTGACTTAAGGATTTAGATAAAACCAAAAGCTGAAAGGTTTAGCTTCTAATAGGACTTACACTTGGAAGTGCCCAACAGCGTTTTCTCCTCCTAATTGTATGCTATTCACAGTTTAAGAAAGTAAAAATTTAAAATAAAATCCTGGGTTTATTATAAATTGTGCAGAGATTTTTCTTCTTGATCATATTTAAATAAGGTGAAGTGAAAAGAGACAAAGGGGAAATGAGTCTTTGGGTTAAATTTTGTAATGGCCAGATAGTTTGTCAACATTATGTGTTCTTCTTGCTGAGACATCCTGCAAGTGAACTTGTCAGTTTAAATCACATAAAATTCTCAGTGGACGTTATTAAAATGTAGGAACATTCTTGTATCTGAAAATTGTAGTAACTGAATAACTTCATCAACAGCATTGGGCTGTAACCTTGTAAATGGGCAACTGTTCAAGTAATGTAGGTGATTATTACTTGTTGAAGTCAGATAGGCATTCTGTTATATTTTCAGGTTAAATTTTGGATAAATACATTAATCTCTTAATCTGTTTGTTTTAAATATTTTATTGCAAAACTTCCATAAAGAGACAGAATTTGGTTTAGGGTAGAAAAGCCAACGGATTTCACTCACATCCTAGTTTACATTTTTATTGTTGGCAGTAAATAATAATTATTATTATTACAGGAAGTACAGTTTATCCTCCCAAGCCACAGGAAAGAGGTAGAGGAAGAGGGGGTCCTTCCCCTCAAAGCCACTACCAAAGTGGTCAGTCTCAAAGCACTTTTCGATCTCAAGGGCAAAATGCTCAAACTCAAACCTGGAAAATGACTCCTCAAAACAGATCTCAGGTTGTTACTTCCAAGAACACACAACAGTCACAAGTACATTCACAGACTTCACAGATGAATGCGTCAGCCAGGAAGAGAGCCAATGAAACACCCCAGAACAACAAATTTGGTCATTCCATTAACAGCCTAAACTTGCAACAGAGGTACATTTGTTCAGAGCATGTGAAAACAAACTTTGTGCTTTTGTTACCAGCATCATACACATCTCCCTTCAAAACTTGCCTGGCAAAAGCAAGTCCACTAGATAGTGAGGTATACACAAATTCTGGTGAACAGATTGAGGGTGGGTATGTAGCAGGTGTTGTTAATGTAAATTAAAGACAGGATTTTGGAAAACTAGTATCCATATTGATGTGAGCAGGCACAAGAATCTTAAGGGAAACCCTTGATATAAGGGATTTTTACTCCTGATTAATGACTGCAAACAATGTCCAAATGGCTCAGACTATGAAAATTGAAGGATTTTCTAAGAGGGTACATATTATCATAATAAGTTAATGACACTTCAGGGAATTTTGACGGGGCCCTGAGTGGCCGAGTGGTCTAAAGTGCTCTCCGTTACGGATCACTGCCATCTCACCTCTGTCTGCGTGGGTTCGAGTCTAGGATTCGGCGAATGTGGATATGTGAGAAAGCTTGCCAGTAGCTTCTCGTGGGTCGGTGGTTCTTTCCGGGATTTCCCGGTTTCTTCCTCCACCATTAATACTGGCCGCCATGTATAGCCTATCGTGTGCTGAAAAATGGCGTTAAGCCCCACAACAACAACAACAACAACAACAACAGGGAATTTTGTTATTTATTATTTTCATGCCAATGTGAGGCCATACCTAGGTATGAAAATGGCTCAACACATAATTGACATAATATGCTAATTCAAAAGGCAGTTCACCTCCACAGTTAGGAAACAATGTCATGTTGGCAAGTTATATTGGTATTTATTTGAAAAACAGATATCTTCTAAACTGTATAAAATATCTTCTAAACTGTGTTAGATTTCTCATAAATATTACAAGATAACTGAAAAAATTGCTCATTAAATATTATACATTTGGATTTCATATAAGCTTTTTTTAATATAATAACTTACAAACTATATAAGATGTCTTATGTAATGAATAAGTTGTTGTTGTTCTTGTTGTTGTGGGGCTTAACGCCATTTTTCAGCACACGATAGGCTATACATGGCGGCCAGTGTTAATGGTGGCGGAAGAAACCGGGAAATCCGCGGAAAGAACCACTGACCCACGAGAAGCTACTGGCAAGCTTTCTCACATATCCACATTCGCCGAATCTTAGACTCGAACCAACGAAGACAGAGGTGAGATGGCAGTGATCCGTAACGGACAGCGCTTTAGACCACTCGGCCACTCGGGGCCCCTTGTAATGAATAAGAAATCTGATTAAAGTTAGAAGATATTTAAAACAAAAAGAATCAAGAGACTTTACAAAATTTATGTCTTATAAAATGATTTATAAAGTTCACAAGATATCTTAAGCAATTTATAAGATATTTGACTTAACTGTTTATGAGATATCAGGATTATTTTGTAAGATTACTTGAATTATTTTATAAGATAGCTTATACATGTGATCAGATATCTTATAGACTACATTAAGGATCTTATGAAGCAGTTGGATATCTTATAATGTCTGCAAGATATCATGTAAAGTTTGTTAGAAAGTTAGGTTTTGGAATAAATAATAATTTAGCTTGTCATACAAAATGAGTTATTCCTTCTTTTGACCCCATCCCTGTCTTTTAGTCTATCTTGCCCGTAAACAAGCAGTAGTTAATACCTGTGATTCCTTTAGAAGTCCTAACTTTGAGATCAGACAGACAGTTCTGTGAACTTATATGAAATTGTTGTTGTAAAGTTTAACACCATTTTTCAGCACAAGATAGGCTATACATGGCGGCCAGTATAAATGGTGGAGGAAGAACCTGGGAAAACCCTGGAAAGAACCATCAACCTACGAGAAGCTACTGGCATACTTTCTCATGTACCCACATTGGCCGAGTCAGAGACTCGAACCCACGCAGACAGAGGTGAGACGTCAGTGATCTGTAACGGTGAGCAATTTAGACCACTCGGCCACTTGGGGCCCCCTTACATGAAATGGTGTGATATATGTTATTTTTGGTCAGGTTACACATCTCTAAGTGTTTATCTTTTAAATTTTTTTTTATAGAAATCACAAGATTTGTTACTACATTTTTATAAAAAGAATTGTTTTCAAGATGACTACAAATAGGTACAGTATTTACATGCATCCTCATTAAATTTGTTTTGGTTATATATTTGCTATAAAATACAACAATCAGAATCCCATTAAAAAAAATTCCAAATTTTCATCAGTCAGTCCTGTGTTCTGTGTTTAAATACCTGGTTTGTTTTTTAGTGTGATCTCTCAAACAGGAATTTTCTAATTTACAAATGGTATGAGACTTAAAAGAAATGAACAAAATATGCCTTACAATTCAGTGAAATATAGTGGGAGTAGTAACTGCTAGCTGGTAGATATTGTATAGCAGCCATCAGTCAAAAGCATGATTGATGGACTGTATCAATTCAGTGTTGATAGTTTTTAATCCATATATCTAATGGCCCGTGAAGCATTGCTGACTTTTTCCCCTTGTTATTGTAACAATTCAAACACATGCCTATTATGCCTTAAATCTTTTGAATATTATTGCAGTCCATTTCTTAATCTAGCAAAATTGACACTTGTTATTTTTAACTTTTTGTTTTTGCCTCGCCTGGCCATAATGCTCCTGCATCCAGCATGCATCATGAATTTTGTGTTGTCTATGAGCAGTTGCTATTTTTAACTTATAAATAATCTGAGTGGATTCATTTCAGCCAAACTTTGAAAAGAACATCCAGGCATAAAGTTCTTTTAAATTTTTTACAAATGATGCCAGTCCACCATTAAAAGTGGGCATGATTGCTAAAAATATGAAAACCGTTGTATGACATTTTGAAAAATGCTAACAGAATTTGACCAAATTTCACAAAGCATCCTGGCATAAAGGACTTTTAAGTTGCTGCAAATGATATTAATCTGACATCAATTGTGGCAGCTGTTACTATAAATTGAAAAACCTTTAAATAAATTCTTCCAAAAGAAACACTCCATAGAATTCGACAGAAAGCACCTTGACATGAAGGTCTTTCATAATTTATTTTGTTTATAATTATGATTCTGATCTACTTTCAGATATGGCCACCATTACTAAAAATATAAAAACCTGTAGAGAACTTAATTTGAAAACTGCTCAACAGAATTTTATCAAATTTTGTCAGATCTTGGCTTAAAGACAGGGTCCATGCTAGGGGGTGATTCAAGCAAAATAGTGTTCTAGTGCCTGTCATTTCTGTTAAGTATGCAGAGAAAGTGAAATAGTCTTTGCTTTTTGCTGAGTTGATGTCTGCACCCGTCCCAGTCCCCTTTCAGACCATTGAATAATTTCATATTTTGAATACATTATCAGCTTTTGTCTCCTTTTTTCTGTTCCTTGAGCAGTGTTAAACAGTTTAAGCATAGTTATTTTGTGTCAGTTAAATAATTAATTTTGTGTCTGAAATTACATTCAGCCTTCGAAATTCCTGTCAGAGTTTACTTTCAAAGCTAGGAGGAGTGAGTGAAATTCCATGCATTTGTGGTGTAGTCATGAGCAAATTGTTACTCTGTGGAGGTTTATACAGACCTGCCAACTGTTATGATTTTGGTGTGAATTTCATGACTCTCGATAGTGATTCATGGATTCATGTCGCATGCACAAAAAAAATCATAAATTCCAAAATTCTCAGTCGGCTTAAATCAGGAATAAAATAACTTTAATCAGTTAAGTGCTAGTTAAAATAGCAGTGGTGGTCACTGATGCCAATAATGGTCCTGTATTTGCTAGTCGCGATGTTAGTAGAACTATATCCAGTTTTTACAGTTTGCCCTGTAGCAAGTATTGTATAGTATATAATCTATATTTAGAACAGAAGTTTTACAAATGCTCGTGAACAAAACCGGGGCCCAACTTTTTAAATTGTCACATACTCGTAGCAACTGTAATTTTTTTATTTTTTTTTTTAAACACTAAATGAAGACAGCTTTTTCGAGTGGGAATTTTTAGATATTGAAAGATTAGCATATATCATAATTTGCTTGAGTTCATATTTTGCAGTGCATGTGCCGACACCACTATTCGTTAATCGTTCGACGTTTCATGGCATGGATTAATACTGTTTTGTAATTAAGTTACACTACAGTTAAAATGTTTTCATCTCCAAGGGAAATGATATGTATTCCACAAAAAGTGAAGTATAGATTGGAGTACACCAAAAAGTGGCCTTGCATTCAGCCATGAAACATCGATGGACATTATGCTTTTTGCACAGTAGTGTGCTGCAAATTTTAGAATTGGGAATGTACACAGGGGCTCATATTGTTGCTTAGAATTTGCCTGTCATACATAATGTATATGTGGGCATGTGGCAGAATGATGTGAAAAAGCACACTGCTAGTAAAAAGCATATAGATATTGGGAAAATGAAGAGCACCCAGAGCAGATTTCATCTCTAGAGTACTTGAAGCCACCTACTCAAGTCCTGCAAGCAACCAGTGCTGAAGCATTGTTTGTGAGTTTTTTTGTTGAATATAACCTGCCTTTCTCAGTTGGAGACCAGCAACAGTGACAGTGAAAGAGTATTTCCTATTGTTTGGAAAAAATAGACAAACTTTAGTACCTCCGTAGGTGCTGAAAATTTGAAACAATTTTAGTCACAAAGATTAAACAGCAGGTATGAAGCCTGAACTGTTTTGAAAACAAATTTACCATAGCCCAATTGAGGAAGTCTGTCACATCATCATATTATGACAAATAGCTTGAAGTTTGTGTATATCAGTAAATTTGGCTGCAAATAAATTTGTACATGTAATCAGTGTAAATAATATGTTTTAATTTTTTGGGCTTTTCATATAATGCGGTACTGACCATCAAAGTTAAAGGACCTAGTGTTCATGGTATAATTTTTCACTAATTGTGTTCAAAATTCACTAATTTTTATTCTCTTTTCACTAATTGTGAGTCTGGAGGGTCGGCAGCTCTGTTTAAAGACTGATTAGTTTAGAAAGTAAACAAAGTTTATTTCATACTTGATCCAGAAGAAAGTTGGAAGAAATGACTTTTACTTGTGTCTCAGTATGTCAGCTGGCTTTTTTTTGCAGTGACAGATTTATAAATTAATTATGCTGAATTAAGTTTAATTAGTATTTCTATTGTTTTTCTATTATTTTACTGTTAGGTATTGTTAAATGGCTGTTCTATGCAGCAGTTGTCAACTTTAAAAATTTTGACCACTCTTACTTGCACTTCTATTTACTTTCCAAGTACTGTGCCTTATCCTGGTGGGAGAGAGAATCCACTATGCCTATAAACTTGAGTCCAGCATGGCCTCATAAATGACTTTCACATGTTTACAGATTATGCCAGTCTGCCAACAAATAGGCCATTTATGCCAGAAGTTTAAAAAACCCAAAACTTTAAATTACCAAATTTAACAGAAACATGTACAGGGTGTAGGGTTTAAGGACACATATGCACAAACCTGTTTATAAAGTGCTGATAAATATTGCAACAAATTTTGTATTATCAACCCTTCCAAATACATGTAAAGATGTAATCCTACAAGATAAGGGATAAAAGATGAAGATGTTAAAATAATTTAAAAGGCTATATAAAATAAAAGATAAAGGTACAAAATACAAAATCCTTAAACATATGGTAAAACAGTTAAATAATAAAATAAACCATATTTTTAGAAAAATTTTCTCTGGTGATGATAATCATAAAAAGCTCCTTAATTTAGTTCACATAAAAAGAAGATACCCCCCCAAACTTTTGTCTCAGTGTCTCATAGAGTGGCAGTCAGTCCACTCAAAAATGTGTTCAGCTGTCAAAGGACACTAGCTGGGTGTATATGTTGTACAGGCATGGGACCTACATTAGGGTAAGAAATCATTATCATAATGTTCATTGGTTGGGGATAGTTATGTAAAGGTATAATTAAGAGGGCCATTCATTTTATTCTGTATGTGTATCAACCTGTGCAGTTTTGTTCTTTTTTTCCATTACTTTTTATTCATTGTCTTTTTAAGCATTCAAGTGATTTTAGATAGAAAAATTAAATTTAATTTTGTCTGATTTCATAATTACCAATATCAGTGTATTATCTTACGATAGTTAATTTGTAGATGTAAAATTTAGCAAATTTGTCTGTAAACAGTGGTTTAAATATGGGTGATTGAAGGTGTATGGGAGGTTTTTATTTGATGTCATTTTCCTAACATTGCCATTTTTGTATAAGCTAAGTTACTGTTAATTTACAACACTGTATTGAGTATAGGAAAAATAATTAATACTATTTATAGATCAGTACAAAAGATCTGGTGCCACTGGGAATCAAATAAACATTTATTTTGTATACTGTACATGCTTGTTGTATTTTTGAACAGCCTAATTATTCAAAAGGACCATTCTCTTGGGTATTTGCTGGAAACTTGAGCAAAATGGAGATAATTTAGGCCACATCAATTTAAATGAGTAATAAATTTGTATGGGATTTAATTTCATAATATTAATCTGAGGTTGCTATATCACAAATATTTCTCCACTGCTGAAACACTGATGTTTCTCCAGCACCATAAAACCTGTTATACAACAATTTTTTTGTTGCTATGTTCCTTTTTGTTTTCTGTCACAAATTTACTATTTAAAATGTATTACTATCCATTTTATTGATGTCATACTAGTTTTTTGTTCATGAGTGTCTTCCTACCTTAGATAAAACTATAACTTTTTGGAACTTGCTTTGAATAAAAGTCAGAGTTTATTCGCTTCAGTGATTGAGTTTTGTATGACTTTCAGGTCAGGTGGTATATCAGCTCAGAGAGCTTTGAAGTTTGGTGGAGCCATACCTCACAATCCCACACCTCTAACAGGCGCCCCTGCCCCCAACCTTCATTCTAGTGTCAAAAGGCCAAACACATACAACACTGCTAGCTTGGTGAATCTGCCACACCCAGCAATTGTAGGCTTTCCAACCAACGCTAAGAACAGTGTCAAACTTGAGGTAATATTAAGTTTGGTAGTAGAGTGGGTTTGGTCAGTGGATTGGTTTGATATATATATATATATATATATATATATATATATATATATATATATATATATACCTTTACTCACAATTTATAAACCTTTTTGAGTGATATTCATATGAAATCTGCTATGAGTTGGGTAATGGTAGGTTGTACCTGAACGTTAGAAAAAAGGTCTCAGAATCTAGCAATTTTATTTGATCAGTTGAACATGGTTTCAAATATTATGTAGTTAACATCATTAAGGTATATATATTAATCAGTAATGTATCCTAATAATTTGTAAATGTGATCATGGAGAGTAATATCAAGTGAAAGGCCTACTCGGTGAATGAAAAGCTTTGTATCAGAGATAAGGTTCATAATGGTGAAGCAAAATCAAAAGTTTGTTGTGAACTCAAACATGCAGTGTCAACAATCAGAGGTTAGCTCAAGAATGAGCAGAAATTTTGGAATTACTTGCATGATGTTTGAGTCCAATGATAGATTCAAACGGACATGGACTGCAAATGATATGAAATTAGATGATGCTGTGTACACTGATTCACGGCAAAGTGAACATGGTGTTTATACTTCTGGAACAGTACTTAAGGCTCAGGTAAGAAAAAATTGGCAGAAAAATATGGATATTAACTCCAATTTTATGGCAAACCAGCATAGAATGAAAAAAATTGTTGTTAGGAGAGATATGCTTGGTGAATCAGACAGTGAAATGTGAAGTGACATTTGTCAGGTGTGTCACAGACTGCATATATTTTCATGCTTTCGTTTGCATTTTGACAAATTTCATTTTTAGACCAATTAAATTCATGTTTGCTAATAATTAACTATTGTGAATTTATATGTTTATATTCCACTGTAACTAAATTTATCGTTCAATCTATCTAGTGACAAAAGAATTGACAAGTGTAAAGAACACAAGTTTTGATGTTGTTTCTAGAAACGAATTTCAGTCTTTTAGAAAAAAGAAATCTTGTTAAAGTTTGAAGTAACAAAATACTAGAATGTATCCAATTCAGTACAAAAAGCAGTGACATAATATATAATGTGTTTGGTGGTACTCATGTTAAGTACACAGAAACAATGGAGTAATGTTTTTAAGAATCTCTTCAGTATAGTTTGTCTTGAAATTAAAGTTAGTTTATGAAGAAAAGCAAAGTATACCATTATAGAGAGATATTTATTCATGGTTAATTTCAACATGCTTATAAAACAAGTTATCAGCAGTGATACCTGCCCCTGCCATACTTTTGCTTCCCTCAGTCAATTTCCTACCCTTTATAGTACTTTTTGTCACTTGGTAATTTGCACCCTTGCTTATAGTGAGGCTGATGTCTTTGGACTCCACTGTGTGCAGGTGGTTGAGGGAGTGGTGTATGTAGAAAAAATTAACTTAAAGGGGTTGATAAACTTGCTATATTTTTAGAATAGGTGTCCTTTATATGGAAGTGTGTGCTAAGGCAAGCAGGTTTCAGTATGTATGCTGAAAATTTTTAACTGGAATTTTAAATCTAGAGATGATAGTGTCATTTTTTGCAGAGTACATGAACTAGTTGCTACACAGCTATATACATTGTTAGGATGGGCAGGCAGGGGTCAACAAATCCACTTAAAAATATTAAAAGTCCACATTTCTTATTGGATTTCAGCCTAATTTAGTATGATGGTGTACCTCAGCATGATCTAAGACTATTTTGATTTGCAATAATATTGACTAACACTAGATTTTCAGCTTTCTTAAAACGTAAAACGCACAAAAATATTTAATTTTTGCATGCAGGAGTCCAGATTTCTTTTTAAATGTCAACCAACCTTGATATAACGGTGTCTCTCAGCAAGCTCTCAGATGAGATCAATACTTTTTTTGTACATAAGACGGAGTTTTGACCCATTCTCCTTGTTAAATGAAATAATGATGTGCTGGTTGACACTGTAGAGACTTAACCACTTCAAGTAAGCTAACAAAATTTGATAAATATGTCCGAATGTATATGCAGATAAAATGCCAGAATGTTCAAGACATTTCAGGATTTTTTTTATTGTTTGTTCCATGAAATTTTCTGGACTTTGTCTTGTTCATTGAAAACCTTGTTAGTGCAGTAATGCAGAAACCATTTGATTAATACAAGTGAAATTTAGTAAGCATGTCATTTTGCATCATAGGTGTCAACCCCTTGAGATGAAGACCTGTATGCCAGACCAATAAAAACCATACAAAGACCAAAAAAAACTCACATGAAAAAATGTATTCATACATTATATAAGATCAACAGTTTTAAAACAACAAATGGTATACACAAAGTATTTTTACACACATTTACATAATTATTTACATTTCTGAAACTTTATTTCATTCTTTTACTTATAACATTATCATCTTCCTGCTTTGGCTGAGCAAAGAAGCTTTTGATGGTTGCTCCCTTCATTTCAAAATTTCTTTCATGCAGTTTTGTCCTGAAGCGTTCCTCCAGATCATATATGCCAGACACCACCACTTTAATGTCTTTATTGCATATTTTACAAAAAGCATGGGAAGATCCTAACTTGGATACATCTTCAATGCCAGAGAAGACTTTAATCCAATCAGTTTGAAACTTGCCACGACCTCCGTCAGTATCTTCAAGCTTGTGCTTCTTTGAGTTAGGCACAGCCATTTGATGGATGGAATATTTCAACTAGATGAAAAAAAGTTAAAAAATTTAGATTTGACATGTAATATAGGAAGATCTCCCGATTACAAATGTGTTATGAATTTATATTTTCCCCCATAAACCCCAAGATATCACGCCAGGAGCTATCTAAAAATATAAATCTAGACATAAAAAAAATTGTCAAAGTAGCAGCCCAGAAGTTTATACCTCGTAATCTGTTGATTGTTTCTATTTAAAATGCGTATCTGGTGTTTAAAAAGTTATGAATTTGCTATATGGTGTGCTGATTTTGGTCACAAACTTGAGATAAATTGGCAGTGTTACATATTTTCGAGCCACAAGAACGAAGTCATTCGGTATCTGTACTACTTCGTCATTATGGCAATGCATCTTCCTGTTTTCATTACGTATCTGACAAACTTAATTCAAAATTATGACAGCACGATAAAATGCGGGTGCTAAATTCAGCAGACTATTAACTTTAAATAGTATATTGTTAAAAATTTTAATAAGTCAGCTTTATCTCCACACAGATAAGTCAGACTAATTACAGTTACACCAACATGACTGTCATACTATGCAAAGTATGAAAATTGATGTAAACTTTATGCATTTGATAGTAATAAGTATAAATAATAAATTCATAATGTATAAAATAAGAAAACATACTTGCTACACAGGTAGTTAGTATAGAAATCATAGCATCAAATTTCAGAGCGAAAAAACGACAAGCTCATCACACACACGAGTTGAACCGTTAATGACACTCGTTTCATTATCTAATGAAAAGCACGGTTTTGATTATGATTTGATTGGTTGTTTTGGGCCACCCTGATCTCATTGAATTCTCGTTCTAAAAGAAAATTATGCCCAGAGTCCCAGATGCACACAAAATGAAAAAAAGAAATTATAATTTTGTACGAAAAAAAACGTACAAAACGGTTGTACGGCCATACACTGATGAAAAAGGAAAAAACCGTACAAATTACGGGTAAACCGTACAAGTTGACACCTATGGTATGCATTGTAGATGTACTGATTTCGTATTGATGCACCTTAAAGCTTAAATGATTGTATATTATTATTACAGTAGTTTGTGCACTTTTTGGACATCAGTGTTTGAATGTAAATTATGTTAGCATTATTGATCAGTGAGCATTTGACTTTTTAAATGAAACACTATTATCTGTATGTGCCTTTTTACATACTAGTAACCTGATATTTTGATGCTATTCAGCATTTTTTCAATAATTTTTTAGTCTTTCACACATGATTGATTGGATATTTGTGAGTGAAAATCTTTGAAGCATAGTTATTTAGAAAAGCTTACTTATGCAGATGAGATTTGGTAAGCATGTTTATATGTATGTGATTAGATTATTATGCAGTTGAAACTAATTTTGCAGGTGTTATCGATTTTCTTTTTCGATGATTTGAATTGGATGTTTCAGTAGTACAAACAAATCTAGTTCGATTTTGGAATATAATTCGTGTATAATCAAATTTCATTAATGTCATATTATCTTAGCATGTTGGGCAGATATTAACTTTGAAAACTTTAAGTAACATCTTTTTCAAGAGGATAAAGTATATCCTTAAATCTCAGAGCTTAATAGTCCATTTGCAACTCGGCTTTTGCATCTTTTGATGATAATTGTTCACTTGTTTGTAAACACAATCAGACCTGTCTTAAAGTGTTTGCATAACTATATACATTTACTTTGAATGTTAATATGTGCTTAATAGAGGGCCAAAAGGAGGATTAGTTCCATGCAACTAATTGTGTAACCCTCTTTAAATAAAGTCATTATTGTTGTTGTCGTCGTCGTTGTTATTATTATTATTAAGTTCAACTGCATTAAACACTATTTGATCGAAGTAGCAACCTTAATAAACAAAAAATTGAGCAAGATTAAAACCTTGATTAAGCAGCTACCTGTCCTCAGCAGCCAGTTTTCTCATTTATTTTGTTTCTCAGAAGTTCTTAAGACAGGTTTGATGGCATTTTAGAAATGATCAGTGTTTGCTGTTGGATTGTATTATTTTTCTGTTAATTTTAAGAAATCTGTGGAAGAGAAGATATCATTGAACAAAGATCTGCGTGTGATAACAGCAACAATTGCTGGTGTCAAGAAATGGAACAAATATAAGGAGCAAGTTCAACTCATTTTTGAAGTTTTTGGTATGTCAGACTTGTAACTTTTATAATTAAGAGTGGTAGTAGCAAGATTTATTAGACTTAACTATAATATCTGCTTGACTCGTAATATTTTATAAACCCCTGCCCCCTGCCATTATTACATGAAGGAGGCAAAAAGTGTTAAAGATGTCCATCTCTCTGTCCCAGCAATAATAGGGGTTGAATTTGTTTTTATTCTATCAGCATGTAAAATCTATTTCTGCTTGCAATTTTTTCTTTTTACCTGTCACTTTTATTCCCTATTTTTTTAATGTTTATAACAATAATTTTAACAATAATTTTGACAAATATCTGGATGCCACATTAATTCTTGGAGAAATATTGTGAGACAAGAGCCATCTCTACTTTGGGACATACACATTTAATATGAGCCTTAATATTTGGAAGGTCTAGGTGAAGTTAGATATTTACCTTTCTTGATCAGCATTAAATTAATATATGGCCCCTGTTGGATTTTGAACTCCGCCCATGCATCATGGAACACTTTTGGTCCACATAGGTAAACTAAATGTAAACATAAACAAACAGACCTAACAAGTCAGGTTTGGAATCTGAACATGTACACTGTGTCTTCAGAATTGATGGCTGTGGCATGGTGTTTTTACAATTTGTGTTTTGTCTCTTGATGAATTTAAAATTGTGCCTGTTGAGCAATGTAGTAGAATAGATTTTGGACGCAAGAAACATAAAACTGTATGCAAGATACCAATTGCTGCAGTATTTGAACTTACATATATATGATTTCTCCCTATCTCTCTCGGCCATATAATAAGACAAAACAAAGTGCATGAATTCACATTTAACATAATACTGTTACAAGTGGAATGGAATCCCATAGTTGTTGACTTTTTTGTACTAAACCACTTGTCTTACATTTCATGGTAATAAACAATGTCAAAGCTAAACTGATATTTAAAATAATTTTAATTGGTGCGATACACTTGCATTTTTGTGCACCTTATGCCTATAAATGGAACTGCTTGTAAATGTTTGTATAATGATATGTAATATTTTGATCTTCATTGTTCTAAGAATAATGACGATAACAGTCTCAAATTTTGCATTGATTTTGACCTTTAATAGGTGTTGTAGATTCAGCCTTGGTGAAGGATTCCTCAGGGATGACAAAAGAGTTTCTCCTTAGAGATGAACAAGACTCCATGCAATGTATCTTCTATGAAATAGTATGTATGGATTATATTTGGATGCAGAGGGTTGTAAATTAACCATTTTAAATTGTAACATAAGTTTAAATTTACAATTTACATCAGATGGATCTAATTTACTTCAGGTGGATCTAATAACAGCTCAGATACTGTCATGAAAAGTAGCATGAAAAGTTTGTTATTATTTTGGGGAAGAAATCGTGTACTAATTCTACAGTGAGACAATCTTGTTGTGTCTCATGCAGTTTCATATACAGATATATTTCATGTACACGGAAAAGTTTTTCTTTGTAAGAAGTATGAAAAATAACGTTATAAGTATATTCAATGATCACACCGACTTTGCCAATGTTTCAGATTGTGATTTATTTTCATTACTGGTGACAAAATATACCATCTGGCAAGTTTTTTTTTTGTTGGCATTGTTGACCGTTAAAAATAACGTTGGGTGTGGAGTAATGAAATTCATAGTCACCTTGAAAGGAAGCTGCAAACTTAATATCAAATGTACTGGAATTTATTTATTGTTAGATAAACAGATTCTTTGTTCCTATTGAGAAATCATCAATAGTTCATTGTTACATCATAATCTGCTTATTCTGACATCTGGCATGAATACTGTATGCTGTGAGATCTCTGCTGGATGAGGCACTATCTCTTAATGAATCTTTCAGACAAAATAGTGTCAGACTATTGGCCGCTTGCTAGTAATTAATATATTTATTTAGACTGACCTTTGTAAGTGGATGGGAAGTAAAATTCCTCTTCTTTTCACTCACAGAATGAAATCCTTTAGAACACATTTTCTGTAGTAATTATTGTTAGAACAGAACACCTATTGGCCTTTGTTTTTAAGTTCTGACACATGCGTAGAAGGCAGCATCACTCAGCTACCAGAAATGACCCCCCCCCCCAAACAACAGAGATCTACTTGTTGGTTTATCCAATAGTCACGCTATCAGGACTAGCTACAATCGACCAACTTTTGAAGGCAAGAACTGCTACAATCGACCAAACAATGGCTAATTCCTTTTGTTTTTAAAATGTACACAGGCAAAATAGGTTGTGCTGAAACTTCAAAGAAAACTGACTACCTTTGAAGCACTGATTGTTCTGTATAAATACTAAGCAAATGAAGGAAAATCAAGTCTTTATCAGTATTTCTACAGTTATTTGATGTTGCTGCCACAATAAGAAATGGACATCTTTTTGGTCCTCCAGAGCTGTCCTTTAGTGGTAACTTCAATAACACATGCACCCTTAATCAAAGAAAGTTGAATAAAATCTTCAATAACAAAAAAAGAAACCAAAAAAAGAAAAACAAACTTTCATCAAAGGCAGTCAGCACCAAATTTAAATAAAAGCCATGGAATCTGATGGATTTTTGCATTTTCCAAAGTGACTGGAACACATTAATAAAATTATGCTTTTGGTTGCTATCGGTGGCGGCATAAAACGCAAATTAAATTTCCAATCTTTTGAAACTATATATATATATGGCAGCCAAGTTAATTGAAGACAATTGAATATAGATCAAAACGAGGACTACCAATTTTTTTTTATATGTGTTGTTATGTGTGTTTTCTAACGGAATGTGAGCCATACATGAATTTTATTACGTGCTCTATATTTGAATTCATGGATTTTTTATATACATGTACAGTACTTAATGGACTATGGATTGTACTGCACAAATGTAAGTTGTCAATATAAAAATGTTTTTCAGACTAGTTTATCTTCATTTAATCAAAGCACATATTTTTGCACCCACTTTTATCCCCCTTCCCCATATATTAGGTAAATGCATTATTTTTGTCACCTAATGGGCTTAGTTGATTATAACATGGTTCGGTCTATAACACACTCTGGTTCTATGGACCCCAACCACCCTGTTATAGTGGGGTCACACTGTATATATTATGGTCATTATATAAAGATATGCATATTGACAAATTTTTGCGCTCCCATAAATTTTTTAAGATTTATTGTCATTTTTTTACCTACGGCAGGCTGCAGTGTATGACATAATTTTGTCAATGCAACTACTCTTGCAGTTTTATTGCTGGATTGTTGTAAAACTTAATACTTATTATAATTATCATAAGAAGATAATTCATGTTGATCAGTCATTATAATCACACAATTTTCAGAACTGATGCTCTTTTACTTTACTGTAGATACATTACCATCATGGAGTATGGCTGGGATGTATGGGAGGTAGTATATTTGCATGAGCAGATTTGTCACCATTCCTCTACGTTCTAATTGATAATCTAAAATCTAGGAAAACAGATATTATTGCAACTTTGTGTACATTGTTTTCTTTTCACCAAGAAAGAACCATTCTAAGTTTGGGATCAGTAGCTCCAATGTCAAGGTTAGGGTAAAGGTCTCTTGCTGATAGTAAATTTTGCATATGTATTTTATTTCTGGATGAAGACTTGTGTTCTAGGGAATAGATTTCAACAAAACGTAGCGCAGATGTACCCTTTGCCCAGTGATAAGCCCTATTGATTTTAGATCAGGGTTATGGTCATTGTTACTAAAGATATATTTTGTGTATGTATTTCATTTCCAGATGATAACTTACAGTTTAGGTAATGAAATTTAGAAAACATTGTACAGTTTTGTTCCCTGATTGAGAAAGAACCATAATTGGTCTTGTGGATAGAAGCTGCAAGGTGAAGGTCACTGTTGACAAAATTAAGTTTTGACAATGTATTTCATTTCTCCTTTGAATAGGTACCCCAGTCACATTAAATTGGGAATTTTAGCCTGCTACATCGCTAATCCAGCTGTACTAAAAGACAAAAATTGTCTGATCCTGTTTCAAATAGAGAGCAGTGACTTTTGCCCGTTACCTCCCCTTGGCACTACCAGGTGTTGCTAGTTTTTAGCTTTGATGCTGTACAGAGCACATGTCATGCGTTTCAACCTCTGACAATCCAGCCACTTTTATGTTCCTCTAGGCCCATTCATTGTTTCTTTTAGATTTATTGTGTTGATATATCAATCTTCTGCCGGTTGTATGCATTATTTTACAATTTCTGCCAATTTTTCAGTGATTTTGTCACCTTCTGGACTTCATCTTTTTAGACACCCAATCCAACCATGCTATTCCTGATCTATACAAGGCCATTATAAGGTAGCATGACTTGGACTTTTGTTGCTTATTCCATCGGAGACAGACCTCTTATTAGTGTAATTAATAGAGCTGCTTGATATGTATGCTTGGTTTATTCATATTTCATGCTTTTTTGATAGACTTGTGGTTTAATTATTAACTAAGGATTGTGCACAAGTTCATAACAGTGTCATAGGTTTCTGATTCGACACTTTCACTACTCTGTTAGTTATGACAGTGTTTTAGTGATTTAGTAACTTCAGATACATTACTAGTTTCAGCTTTAATTTTTGTTTTTATGTTGTTTTAGTGGAATGTCTTTCAAATGTCTGAAATGCAAGAAATTCAAGGCAAGGGAGGATGCTATTGACCCCTGCATTATATGCATGAAATGTACTTCACTGTCACCTTGTCAAATTTGCAGCGTGTGGTCAGAGTACATCTAAATAGCAGTGCTCCAAAAAACAGCTAAGGGGAAAGAAAGGCTGAAATCAAGAAAGGACAGCACTAACGTTCTCAGCCCTAGCCCCAGATCCACTTACGTGGCTAGCCTTGTGGGGACACTTGTACCCCCCCCCAAAGTTCATCTGGTGCAACCCATGGCTACAGCTACTTCAGGGGACAGAGGAGGCAGGAAGGATTCAGCCAATGTTAGAACATGTACGTCATCTGGTTCAGGAGATGATGATGTAACTCCTTACATCAGGGCAAATTTAGCCCCTTTTTCCAATGCTTGCTTCTACGGACACATGGGAGTATTCCCCCGATTTTAGGCAGCCCACTGGGCATAAGTCCCACCACATGCCCAAGCATGGCCTTCATGCCTGTGAGTCAGGGCGCATGGGGTTCTTGTCAGATTCATTGGATCCAACTCTGAATACTGCCTCACCATTACCAGCCACCCAGCCATCAATGGCTGTCCTGACATCAGCCTGTTCGGCTGACACCACCAGTCAGCTGTCCCAGCATGGGGACCTTTTCATTGAATGATCCAACCAAATAGTTTATATGGGGATCTTAGTGATAGATCCATCTGTCTAGCCCTGCCATCAACATCTTATCACTACTATACTGTAAATTTCAATAAGAAATCTGTCCAGTCAGCCAGGCCTTCAGAGTGGCCAGTACTGGTAATTGTCAGACCATCTTATAGACTGCCCGCATCCGGGCCAACCACAAACAATTTACACCAGGTGGCAGTGCCAGCTGTGCCAGACTTTAGATTACTCATTGTCTACCCTCAAGGGAGAGCTAGTGACATTGCTAAATATGACCAGCCGGAGTTGTTGATGCCACCTGGCAAGACTTATGCAGAACTACAAGCTGACCTTGATGGGGACCCGGTGCACAGTGAGTGCGATGAGACAATAGACAATTCATCTAATTCAGATCCAGCTATGGGGTAGACTGAATTCAGCTTTCAAGCCGCCATCAAGGAAGTCTATTGGATGTTGGCCATTTTGGAATGCCCTCCACCCCATACCAATATCAAGGATTACAAAGTCAAGGCTTGGTTGATTTTCGGGAGGAGGAAGGAGACACTGTCTTTCCGGCTCCTTCCCCTATTGGCAAAGATTAAAGAGATTAACCACTGGCTTTAGAGTCAGATTGGCGACCACAGCAACTCTTAGGTGTTCTTCTCGGAAAGCCAGGTTCCAATGACTTTCTCCTCTTGCTGGTATCAGCCACACTCCAGTGCCTTCAGTATGGACCTTCTGGCATTTGAGAATTTGGCAGCTGTCTACATGTCAGCTCCACTGCACTACAGAGTGGATAAAGATGTGTTCCATGCCATGTCTGAGCTGGTTCGGAACATAGTGGTGATACCCTGTGTGTTAGATTTGGCCTCGTTGGCAATCATCTGGCTTGGCAAACAGTTCAACAATAACCACGCCTGGGATGCAACAGCCAGGATCACTTGGATCCTTAACTGAGCAGCACACCATACTATGGCCAATGCCTTGACGGTTTCAGCCAATTTAGACCTAATCGGATGGGATGCATGTCTGCGGTCAACATAACTTAAAAGGCACCATACTCTTGCTTTATGGACGACCCTGTTTGGGTCTCTGTTGCTTTTTGGAGGATGAATAAAAGAAGTTCAGAGGCAGGCAGCTCAGGAACTGCCACTCCAATTTGCTGCTCTGCCTGCATAAGCGTTTGGGCCCTCTCAGCCTCTGCTAGTGCGAAGGGATGTTTAGCAGCCCTGAGACGGGGGATTTCCTCAGTCATATATACACCAATTCTGATCCCAAACCAGTGCCAGGAGACCACAGCCTAACCAACCTTGGAGGCGGTCATACAGAGGCAGGAGGAAACAGACTTGCTCTGCTTTCAAGCTTCCAAATTGTAAACATTGATGTACTCTCCCCACTGCCTGCAGGCAGCCTACCCATTGGAGGACAACTCCTGCGTTTTCGGGCTCACTTTATCTCCCCATTCCCTCAAAATGGGTGGGTGATCCAGGTTATTTCAGAGTGACTTCAGGTATCAATCGTCAAACCCCCTCCCCTCTCCTCCTCTCCCCTCTTCACAATAGTCCCGGCAGATCAGGAGAAGGATGCCTTCCTTCAACAGGAGATATGGTTGCTGATCTCAAAACGGCAGTGGATATTGTGCAAAAGCCACAATCCCCAGGATTTTATTCATGACTGTTTCTAATTCAGAAAGCAAATGGCAAGCTGAGGCCCATCATCGACTTGAGTTGCCTCAACTGATTTATTGCACCTTCAAAGTTAAAGATAGAAATGGCGAGGTCAATCTGTCTCTCAGTCAGAAAGGGTGCATATGCCACCAGTCATGACCTGGCCAACATATTCTTTCATGTCACTATTGACCCTGTCTCCTGCAAGTTTCTTTGTTTTGCTTACTGAAACACAATTTACCAATCCACTGTTCTTCCCTTTGGCCTCAAGATCAGCCCATGGGCTTTTGCCCAGATTATGGATTGTGTCCTCCTGTTCTGGTTGACATTATCTACAACAATGGCAGCATACCTGGACGACATCCTCCAGAAACACATGGTAAGTTCTATCCTACTCCAAGGCAGGAACGATCTCCTTTCTCTTTTAGATCATCTTGGCTTTTTAGGGAATGGGGAAAAGTCAGACCTCCATTCATCCAAGAACTTTGTCCATCTGACAATGGATTTCTTAACCAACTGTCTTCCTTGTGTTTGCATCACCAGAATCATTGAATTCATTTCCAACAAGACTTGGATTTTAGTGAGAGCGTTCTTGCAACTCCTCGGTCTATTCACTGTGGCAGTGGACCTGATCCCACTCGGTCGTTGTCTTATGTGCCCCTTACAGATGGCATTGTTGGCACAGTGGCATGCAATTTTCAGGTCCCCTCGATCAAGCAATTGTGATGACTAATGAGATTTGATCATTCCTACATCAGTGTTGCAACCCAGTTTGTGGACATAATGGTATGCACCAATGCGAGTGTGTATGGAATGAAGGCTGTCATCAAAGCAATTTACATCTGGGAAGATCGTCTCTTGGGGAAGATTGTTCTCACCATGTCTGACAACTCAGTCGTGATGTCCGATTTCCTAAAATAGGGACACCAAATTGCCTGACTTGTGTGTTCTGATTTGGAAGTTTCTACATTTATGCGACAACCTCCATATCAAGATATGAATCAGACACATTCCCAGCAAAGTCAACGTCATGGCCGACACTCTATCGAGGAGAGGTCAAGTCCTTTACACAGAATGGTGTCAATCGGTCATCACTTGGATCTGCGCACTTTGCCGATGTCCAATGATTAACCTTTTTACAACAAGGTGGAATCACAAGTTACCCACCTTCGTCTCTCCAGTTGCAGACCCAGAAACTTCGGCTGTGGATGCGTTTACAGTTGGGAGGGGTTGTGGTGCTTTGCCTACCCTCTCACCATCCTGATACCAAAAATAATCCAGAAGCTACTGGGTCAGAATTGCAAGATGATACTGATAGCCCCTCTCAGACGGGACATGTCCTGGGTCACCTATCTACTCGATCTGGCGATAAATCTGCCCAGGAAGATCCTGGCCAACACGAATCTACTTGAGCAACCATGGTTGCGGGTGTTCCATTGCTGCCCTGACAATCTTCTGCATGCTTGGCTCATATCCGGACAGCCTTGCAAGACAAACAATTCAACCTTCAATTGTGGAGAGAATCATGAGAGCAAAAAGTCTCTCCACTCTGAGGGCTTGTGAGGGAAAGTGGTGCGTTTTCAGGGACTGGTGCCAGACGAGTCACATTGTCCCTTTGAGTGTCTCAATCCCTCAACTGGTTGACTTTATTCTTTGGCTCTTTGAGGAGAAACAGCTGGCACCCATCACTATCAAAGACTATCACTCTATCATATTGGGCACATTCCGGCATCACGGCAGATATGACATTGGGCATAATAAAGACCTTTCCGATTATTTCACTAATTTGATCTCAATTAACTAAATACTTATTTCTAAAATGGAACCTGTTCTGGGTTTTAACATGGCTGTTAGAGGCAATTCGAGTCCCTAGCCGACACTTCGCCAAAGTTTCTCTCCTGCAAGACATATTTCATGATAGCTTTCGGCTCTGCTTTCAGGGTAAGTGAGCTGTATGACTTTCCATCACCACACACCATCTTCAATTCAGATCAGATGGTTCAGTGGTCCTCTTGACAACCAGGCTTTATCCAAGAACAAGTTACCATCCATCGATAACCAAAGAGTTATAATTTACTCTCTCTCTTAACTATTTTTCAGTCATGTCACTATGATGTCTGCAGTGTGGCAGTTTAGAGTGATGTCTGTTAGTGGGGCATCATGCCACAGATATGTAGCATGTTATCCCACCAAGTCACATTATCCTGACACCAGGCATACCAGTCCTAACACTAACCTCTTAATGCTGAGCACTTAGCAAGGCAGGTGTTAGTATTATTGTTATAAGTCTTTGGTATGACTTGGCCAGGGTTCGAACCTGAGACCTCCCGCATCCGAGGTGGATACTCTAACCACTAGGCTATCGGAGCTGTCTGATTGGGGAATAAATTTGAAGGAGAAAGCAAATTTTTAAGTAAATTGTTTTCTCCAAGAATACTTACCCAATCACATTACGTAAAAACCCTCCCAACCACCCCATCATGTGAGGATCCTTCTTAGCATCTTGCTCAGATAAAAACTAGCCACACCTGGCTATGTCAAGGGGAGGTAATGTGCAAGAGTTACTCCCTTTTGATCAATTTGAAACAGACAGACTAAGATGATATTCATCTTTTAGTAGGGTTGGATTCGTGAGGTAGAAGGCTAATATTTCTAAGGTAATGCGATTGGGTAAATATTCTTGGAGAAACATAATTTACTTTAAAATTTGCTTTCCAAGTGATAGTTCTAGTAAACAGAACTGAAATTTATATTTTTATCTCTAAAGAGCCCTTAGGAAGAACACTATTGATTTATGGGTCAATAGCTTGAAAGTAAAGGTTGCTGTCACTAAAAATAGATTTGGCCATGGCATATCACTTCCAGACAGAAACTTTTAAATTAGCACTAGATGGTGCCTTTATATGAAGCTTTGTACATTTGTTCCCATAAGAAAAATTACTAACGTAATGCTGACGAGAACCTCATATGAGATTAGCATTCAAATTGGGTTAGAATTGACAAAGGCTCATGTTGAGTTTTTATAAGGATACAGTTTGCTCTAGTGACCAGACCTTATGTGAATTAATGTAGTTTTGGAATGCACTCGCTTGAGCATTTGGTTACTCGTGTGAGCAAGTTTTCAACTGGTAAAAAAGTCGAAAGGGAGCTGGAACTCCAATATACAATGTGTCAGGAGATTGGTGACTTATAATTACTGTCAATACATAGTTCATACATAAGTCTGGTACTGCAATTTAAACTGGAATATATAATCTAGCATTGTTAGTCCATATTAAATATAGGGAAAGAGTAACAGAAAAATGATTCATAACCTTTATTAACCACATGAAAAATGCAACTGATTTATCATCATCATCATCATTATCATCATCAATCCCGTAACCCAAGAGATCATTAGGGCACCACAGTTGACTTTACAACCAATTCTCTCCATCTTTCTCTGTTCTCTACTGCCCTTTTTTAAAAAATATTTAACATTTTTTAATATTACAGTTCTGCAATACCAATAAACAAATCGAATAATGCATTGTAGTAGATGGAATAAAATCAGAAGCTCATCATGTTATATTTGCAAATTGTTCCACATCTAGCTCTAAACATATTTTGAAATATAGTTACTGCATAGTCATTAACACTTGCAATTATTTTGTGATGTCCACACATTATAAGGAAAACTTATATTTGGATAAGGCACAATTAGTAGAGATCACTTATGTATTCATCGCTTGGCAGAAGACAATTATTACAGATTTTCAAACACCTAGCTCTGTTCAGACTTTCTGTTCAAACTGCATCCAGGAGGATTGATTATTTTGTTGCTGAGGGTGTTCATACTGTGCATATCTGGAGTTTTTCAGACCTGGAATTTTCTGGCTAACTTAAGACACCCCCAGAAGTGCACATTTAGGAAAAATCTAACTTGAACTCTCAGGTGATGTCAATTCATTTTCAGAAACTTTCCACAAGTTTGCGAGCTTTCCTCACATGAACTTTTCGGCAACTAATCTAAAAGAGTTAGAAGCTAATTCAATATCATGCTTAGAGTAACAGTCACACAATATGGACATTATCTTTTGCATCATGTATTTAAGGTTTTGCTGAATGCAGTTTCAGGTGGAAGACTGGAATGTTCTGTTTCAAAGTAATAAGACTAAATCTCTTCAAATGAGGTTAGATTTTAGGCCATAGAGTTTTGATATGCTTGTGGACTAGCACTCAGATCCAGAAGCAAGAATAGCACAGTCTTGTACTCTGTTCTGTACACTAGACGTTCTCTAATTGTGTACATGGACTACTGGTGGTACATAAATTAAGAATATGATATTAAAATGTAAGTTGAATGCTTTTGTTTGTAGAACAAAAAGAATGTTAATTATTGTTTTTTTTTTTTATATGTTGCACTTTTATGCATTGCATTGTACAATAGCTGACAAGAGTACACTCAACATTAGGAAATACCATTAAGTGGTCCGACAACCTTCGAGTGGGCTGCAAAAAATGTTTGAGAACCACATGCTATACACATCCCACTCTGTCATTTACCTGGCAAAATATAAGGATACTTCGAGTGATGTTGATTGGAACAGATGTTTGCAGTTACCACTGTAGATATTTTACACATATTGAAGTAATAACTTTTGAGATTGCAGATAAATTTCTATTTCTTGGAAAAATGAGAGGTCAGACAGACTGTTTACACATACAGCTAGTAGGTTCAGTAGTGAAAATTGCAGGTCTCGGATCTTGGAACAATGTTCTTTTCAGGCCCTATGGGGTGTAAGCCATCCACAAACTTTGGTGTAGGTACATAGTTGAGAACAAACATTTGTTTGGAAACCCATTTCTCAGGCACAGTGGCTTTGATCTTTGACCTTTTGATCCAAAAATCAATTAGTTTCCTTACTCATAGTAAAACCTCTGTCTGTCTGGGTTTGAGTCTCAGGTTTGGCCAATGTGGGTATGTGAGAAAGCTTGCCGGTAGCTTCTCATGGGTCACTGGTTCTTTCCGGGGTTTTCCCAGGTTCTTCCACCACTGTTTATACTGGCTGCCATGTATAGCCTGTCTTGTGCTGAAAAATAGTGTTAAACCCTACAACAACACCACCAACAACAACTACTCAAAGTGAAAGCCATCCACAAAATTTAGGTCCGGTCTGTGCTGTAAAACTAAAGTTATTTTGCAGAAAACATTTTTCTTTGTTTAGTCAGTGACCTTAACTTTTGACCTTTTAAACCCAACATCACTAAGCATCCTCCTTACCCGATGTGCAAGTTTTCCCCATAGTTTAATAAAGGTGGATTGTGTCAAGCTAAAGTTATTATGCAGAAATGAAAAAATTAACATAAAGAGATGTTATTAGCTGTTCCATGGAATGGATATAATTTGGTGAGCTTATTAAAACAACTTTCTGAATAGCAATGCAACATCATATACCAGTATCTCAGCGTGTTTTTAATTGCAATATATAAATATATCATACAGTATTACATTCCTGTTAGAGTTTAAAATGGATAGAGATAATTGTACAGATGATGATGATGTTGCAGATGTACACAAAATGCAAAGTGGTAAGTTAATAAAAATATTTATAAAATCATTACAGTTGTAAAATATATTCTCTTCTGTGACACATATGCATGATGCTTTTATTTTGCATTTCATAGGATCGATCCATTCCCAGATTGACCAGAGGCCAATGGCATAGGTATTATATTTTGGTTTTATTTTTTCTTTAACCCCTACCTCAGCTAGTAAATCACAGATTTGCTTTTCTTTACATTTATGTCATGTATCATTTTGAAATTTTTTTAGTGAAAATACAGTGCTTAACCAAACTCCATGTCATGGGTGTCAAACATATGGCCTGCCAGAATTGTTAGTCGCACCTGCAGAATAGGACTCTTGTTAGTGTCAAATTTGTATGCTTGTCATAATTGATAATATGTATGGCCCAAATGAAATACATTTATATCAGATCTGGGTCTCCATAGCAAATGAGTTTGACATCTCTATAGTTGAGGCAAAGTTTTGCCAGTGACTCGTTAGAAGAGCTGGTAAAGTGGAAATTTGCACAGTAAAACCACCTTTATTGTTCTCAAATTGTTAATCAAAAACATTTTATCTTCATTTCTTTGAAAAATAGAAAATATAATTCTTTAGTTTCACAATGTCACATCAAAAAATGTTGTGACCTCCTTAGGAAAATGGAGGGGGGGGGGTCTCTTTACCTTCTCCAGAACTGTTGAGCCTGTGTTGGTCAAATAGAGTTGGGAATGTTTCATAGGACATGCTCTAGGAAAATTGCCAGGGTTTACTCCCTTGAACATGTTAAAATGAGCAATGGTGTGACTTACTTGACAACTGGGTGGAAAACCTATTTTCAGCTTGAGAACAGCACAGCCAATAGTGATTAAACTTGGTAGCAGGGGTGCAGAATTTTGTAAAAATCAAGTTGTCCATGTACATGTGAATTAAAAAGTTTACTTGTCTGTATAAAAGACCAATTTGTGATTATTTTCATAGCAAAAGAGAAGAGTGGTAGACAGGACAGTTAAAATATCCACTTTTGTTAAGCTGCACTATTTCAATGCATGCTGTATTTTGTCCAGTGTTTTTATAAGTTGTTTAAAGAATTTTCCATTTGTAGTAATGGTAGTCATATTTGGTGATGAACTGTATTGATTTGCAGAAATGCTGCCAGGACACATGAGTGTGCAATTTGTGTACATGGAAAATGGTGATATATGCAAAAATGTACTCTGCACACATTTTTTTTTTTATTGTTGAGCTGCTGGCAGTAAACTGAATAATAAGAATCTGAAGTATTTAAAAAAGAGTAAGGATGCTTATATGATCAAAGTGCTTCTATTCATTCCAAACTATGCAGATGTAGGTGAATACAACAGGTTGCTTGGAAAACCCACAAATTATTTATTACAGAGATGTGTGTTATAGAGGGTTTCTGCAATTGTTGCCCTTTCATCTCATATGTGCATGTACAAAATTTGGTTCATTATTAGAAGGAGAGATGGTAAATTATAGTCAAGCATAGCTGGGTGCAAAATTACTGTTTATTTTTGACTTTAAGTCAGAGTGGCAAGAATGTGCAGAGTGAATGTCAGAATGAAGAAAGTGAAGGGTATAGTGGAGTTTTTTTGCAAAACAGGATGATATTATCAGTCAGGTGTCAGGTTATATGATCTTCCAAATAAGAAATGAAGATTAAGCACAGTCCTTTAGAGAATGGAACAGGAAGACAGAGACAAGGATATTTAAGTGTTTGGGTAAATAATGAACTCTGGTGATTTCATCTCTCCTCCCCACCTGTTTTCTACTCTCCCATTGTTTTGGCAACAAGGGAGGAGGTTCTCTCTTTAGATAAAATCCTGGCAGCAAAGAAACTTGAAAGCCCTTGTCAGGATGCTTTCTTATAAAGCTGGTTGAATTCTGTCAAGGGTTCTGAGAAGAACTTGGTCAAAAGTTTCATATTTTTTTGGGTAATGGCAACAGTATATAATGGCAAATTGATAGTTTGTACAAACTCTTTGATGTCACGATGTTAACTGATATGAAGATGTTATCACTCAAATTTGGCTAGATTCTGTTGGGGTGTTTGAGAAAAAGTTATTGAAAATTTTTCTAGTTTAATCTAGTGGCCACATTTTATTGTGGATTAGCATTGTTTATTGTTGAGTTCATGGGGAGATATAGCTGTAACTGTCACTTTCCATTAGCATAATTGGAGCCATCAAAGCTTGTTATAGTTGTGGTTAAAAGTTTGTTTTGCATGTTTCCTAAACCGCTTGATAGATTCTCAAGATACTTAATGTGAATAGCTTAGAAGCTCTTCTGTTCCCGCCCGGGGGGTGGGGGAACAGCCCTAGGGACTTAAGCCCTCTCATTCTGCATATTCCTCATTCAGACATTCCTGTTGCGCTCGCCAAGGTCTCTTTTCATAGACTTGGTCATGCATAGATGATCGTTGGGTCCAGTTTTGGGAACTACTTTAGTTATCTTAAGGATCCCCATCTTTCTTCACTAATCCAATCTGGTGAAACTGAAGGAGGAAATGCACTTTCTGTACAGAATGGGGCAGTCAAAAGGTTTCTAAGCGGCAAGTCACCCACCTTCTGTTCCTGTATATTCCTGATTGCCATGAAGTGTGGAAATTTTTGCCTGATAATCAACCTCTTCCAGTCAAACAGTTTTTTTATGGAAGAACTTTTCTAAATGGATTTTTCAGGATGCCCAGCTACCCTATATACTCCTCACCACAAATATCTCTGGGTTTTCTTTAATCAGGGAGTCTCTCAATTCTGGGTACTACCATTCAGAATTTCTTCTCCACCCGAGTTATGGGAATAGTAGCAGCTAATACCTCTGATTACTTGGAACACCAATTCTCTAGTATTTCAACAATTGGCTGATCCACAATTTTCAGGTCCAGTCCCTTCATCAGGAACTGTTCCTATGTTGTTCCATGGTAACTGAATTGTGCCTTTTACCGAACCTTGAGAAATCAGAACTCATTCATTGCAAAACTTTGTTTACGTAGGGATGAATTTCCTCATGAATCAGAACTTAGTCTGAGGATTGGAAAGACTGAATCCTGGCTCTGTTAGGGGCACTCTGAACAGAAACTTATTTGTCTGTTCGACTGTACCTGTGCCTTGAATGCCACTGCCGACTTGGTTCTGTTAGGACATTTCCATCTGTAACCTTTACAGTTTCTCCTTCTCACAAGGTGGAAACCTCACAGAGATTCTGATAGACATTATCCTTTTAATACCAGCATTTCTTCACTGTTTGCCATGGTGGATGAATTGGGACGGATTCTTGATTGGGGTCCCATGCATGCACTCAACCCCCACTTGTATCTTTTCTTCCATCCAGTTGGGTCCCTCATTAGAGCCAGAGGGCAATAATTCTACAGCACTTGTGGATCAACAGCCTTCTTGATCTGTTGATCACTTGATCCAGGTCTCTTCATCTGTTATGTGTCTAGGCTTGTACAAAGTAACAAAGAAAAGAGGGAAGCCAACAAGCTTTGTAAAATTTAACAAAATAATTTATTTCCCTAGAAAACAAGGTCAAAATATGAAAAAGGAAATACGGTTTGTGAATCTAATCCAAAAACTAATCCTGGAATTTAAAAATATAAGTCCTATCACTAAAAGTTCTAAATGAATCAAAGTTTGAATCCCAATGAAGTTCCAATATGAAAGGCAATGACGTCCTCTATAACCTGTCCTGTGTTGTTGTGTCAACAGTTCCTTGTTGAATTTTATGAATCAAGAATAATATTCCAGCTTTAGAATTCCGAATAATTTCCAATAATTGTCTTTGTCCAAGAATTTTGATGAAGAAGAGCACTTATGTTTTCCAGAGAAATTAATTACTAATTCCAAAAATTAGAAAAACTTAACTCAGATTGGTCACAACACAAAATACCACTGAGCTCCAAAGGTATCAATTTATGACTGACTATTTCACTATAAAACTTCAGTTTTAGCCCAGCTAAAACGTAATTCAGACCCACGTGATGGGGTTACGTGATCACTTAGTCCGAGCGACGCAAAAAAACCTGCAAGTCAATTATCACATACTCTAGTATAGCCTTAGCTAAAAATCAATGATTCCCACACTGGAAATGAATTTTAAAAAAGGTTGTTTACTCAACTAACATGCAGGCCAAATATGACCTTGATGATGACCAATGATTTTCACTCTGTGTTTACCAATTCTGAATCAAGGTCTGAACTAGGTCAGCTAAAAATACAATGTAGCAACACTACTGCATTTTAATCAGGCTAAAACGAACTGAACTGAATTTTCTGGAAAAATATCATTTCCAGTGAATAAAGTTATCATTACAATAACATGTAATGAAATAAAATAAAAGAGAATTTAAAACTAACACACAAGTATTTGAATTACATATACTTAACACTTCCCCCCATAAAGAAAAAGATAGATTTATATAATAAAACTTTCTTTTTACCATATGTTAATTATACATGAGGTAAAAAAAATTACATAAGAAGAACTCTTATGAATTACACAAAGTGTACATAAAATAATATTTCTATACACAGGAAAGTGCATCTGCTATTAAATTGTCTTTTCCCTAGATGTGCCTGATGTCTATATTATATTCCTGCAACAACAAACTCCACCTTAATAATCTTTGATTTTTATTTTTCATCTTGTCGATGAAAGTAAGGGGGTTGTGATCACTAAAAAACAACAATTGGAGAAGGAGCTGAACTAATGTAAACTTCAAAGTGTTGTAATGTCAATATATTTAAGCCAAAGATTCCTTCTTGATTGTTGAGCAATTTCTTTGGTGATTATTTAATTTCTTAGAGAAATAGCACACTGGATGATCAACACCATTTCTATCTTTTTGAATCAATACTGCTCCAACCCCAACATCACTTGCATCAACAGATAGTTTAAAAAATTGACTGAAATTTGGAGCTGTAAGAACTGGTGCACTTTTAAGTGTGGCCTTTAACTTGTCAAAAGCCTCCTGACTTATTTCAGTCCAAAGAAACTTGTTTTTCTTGCTCAATAAATTTGTCAGGTTCAGCAATATTAGAAAAATTGGAACAAAATTTCCGATATTATCCAGTCATACCTAAAAATCGCATCAGTTGCTTTATACTGACAGGCACAGAGAATTCAGAGATAGCCTTGACCTTAGCATCTATAGGTTTAACTTGTCCCTGTCCCACAATATCTCCTAGAAAAGCTACACAATCACGGCAGAACTCACTTTTAGATAAATTGATTGTCAAACTTGCATCAGTGAACCTGTCAAAGAATTTCCGAATTGTTGCCAGATGTTCTTTCCAGGTGTCGTCGTAGATGATGACATCATTGATGTAAGCATCACAATTATCTAGATCAGAAGTAATCATGTTCATCAAATGTTGAAAAGTACTTGGCGAACCCTTCATCCCAAACAGCATCACTTTATATTGATAGAGTCCATCTGGAGTCACAAATGCTGAAATTTTCTTTTGCTCTTTCCGTTAGTGGAATTTGCCAAAATCCTTTCAGAAGGTCAAATTTGGTGACATACTTGGCATCTCCAAGTTTATCAATGCAGTCATCGATTCTTGGTAACGGAAATGAATCTGTTTTTGTCACACTGTTCACCTTCCTATAATCAGTGCACATGTGGAAAGTTTTATCTGGTTTTGGAACAAGTATACATGGTGAACTCGTCACTTTTACTGGGCTCTATAAAATCATTCTCCAGCAAATATTGAATTTCGTTTTTCGAGTATTCCTGTTTGAGAGGGTTCATCCTGTATGGGTGTTGTTTCACAGGTTTGTAATTCACAATTTCATTGTCATGAAAAATTTTGTTTGTCCTTGTAGGAACATCTGGAAATAAGTGCTCATATTTAAATAATAACTGTTTAAGTTCATTCCTTTCTTGTTGTTGCAAATGTAAAAGTTTCTGGACCTGATCATTAATAATTTCTGAATTCCGAAGATTTGTTGCTCCAAAATCAATAGAGTCAGATTGAATTTCTTCACTTACATCCTCAGTGAATGGGACAGGTACAACTAAATTAATTGCACGATTTACCTGGCTATCTCTCTCAATATACTGGTACTCCTATAATTTATTTAGATCAGAGTACTATTATTATTTAACTTATTCATTTTGTTCTTAACTTTGTAAGTGCCATAATACCTAATTTGAAGAAAATTTTGAAGAATGAGCAAGAGAGAATGAACTCTGTTACAGGACTCAAAACTTCTCTCAATTAACGTTCTGTGAAACCATAATTTCACTTTTGACTTGAACTGCTGAGTGCCAAATTCAAGCAATTCTAGCTGGAAAATTCCAGACATTAAATTTGACCCTTGATCCAATTGGGCAGATTTGGGAAGGTCAAATTGAGTAAAAAAAACTTTATCAAAGCTTTTACTATAGTTTTAGCTTTTATATTCCTCAAAGGAATTGCCTCTGGGAATCTTGTTGACGCACACATAATGGTCAACAAGTATTGGTTGCCTGACTTGGTCTTAGGTAAGGGACCAACACGATCTACCATTATTCTGCTAAATGGTTCATCAAATGGAGGAATAGGTTGCAGATGAGCCTTAGGTAAATTCTGATTGGGTTTTCCTACCATTTGACAAGTATGACAAGATCTACAGTATTTACAAACATCCCTTTTGATTTTTGGCCAATAGAAGTAATTCAAGATCTTGTGATAAGTCTTATTAATCCCTAAATGACCAGCCAGAGGAGTTTCATGGGCCAGACTAAGTATTTCCAGTCTGTACGATTTTGGAACTACAATTTCATAGTTCACTGACTACTCGTCACCAGCAGGTACCTCGGGAGGTCTCCATTTTGTCATAAGAATTTCATTTTTAATGAAATAACAGACAGGTACTTCAGTGGCTTCAGTTTCACTAATGGCCCTTTGAAACAAACAGGAGATCTCAGGATCTTTTTCCTGTTCGACGACAAGTGATTGTCGTTTGTCACCCTGATTAGAATAAAGAGAATATGTAGTTAAAAGAGGATACTGTGATCAGTACCTTTTGATTGATCCAAACAAGAAATGAAAGTGACCTCATCAAAAGCCAGACCAATGCATGTGTCACCTAAAGAATATTTTCATTATCATCATCATTCTCAAGAGCTTTCTTTGCCATAGCTCTAGTAACTGCACAAGCTGGGTATAAATCAGGGAATTCTTTTTCAATAGGATCGACTTTTTGATCCAAAGAAGGCTTGTCAGTTACAGGTGGATTAACCACAACCTTGTCTCCAACTAGGTCATTTCCTAGTAATAAATGAATGCCCTCAATGGGTAAAGAAAGACACTATTCGGACTGTCACAGGTCCTGAAACTAAGTCTGATGACAAATTTGCACAATGGAGAGGAACATTAACAAAGCCGCAGTCTACTCCCTGAATGAGAACACTCTCATTAGAAGAAGACTTCTCAGAAAAAGCCAAAGTACCTGATAATAAAAGACTCTGAGAAGCTCCTGTGTCCCTTAAAATTTTAATAGGGATAGGATTGGCCAAATCACCCAAGAGTGTTATCGAACCCTTCAACAGGAATGGTTCATAATTCTCCATAGTAAAATCAGACTGGGGTTTATGAGACCCAACAAATATATTGCTTTCAATATATGACCGTGACCTTGACCTCTTAGAAATAAGAGCATTTGGGATAGGTCTATCTTGATTCTGATGCTTATATTTCATTTGAAGCAATCAGAAATAACGTGTCCTTTTTTCTTGCAATAGGTACAAGTAGGAAGAGACAAGGATTTTGAATCAAGCTTATCAGAAGCTTGATTCTTAAAAGTTGTGCCAGATTGAGTTTTAGAAGGAGTCATATTAGGCTGAAATACTTTTTTACCAGTAGACTGCTGAGTGAAAGACTTGCTTATAACAGGAACTTTATGAGTTAAGAAATACTCGTCAGCAGCAAGAGTTGCATTTTCCAAGGTTTCAATCTTATGCTCTTCAAGATAAGTCTTAATGTCACTAGGGACACTGTTCTTGAACTCTTCAAGTAATGCAAATTGTTTGAGGTTTTCATAATCATGTTCAACTTTCTTGGCTAAGCACCATCTCTCAAATAACTGCTCTTTTTCTCTTGCAAATTCGACATGAGTTTGTCCAGCTTCTTTTTTATAGTTTCTGAATTTTTGCCAATAAGCCTCAGTAATTAACTCATAACCCTTTAAGATGCATTCCTTAACCAAGTCATAGTAAGAGCTTTGCTTTACTGATAGGGATGCAAAGATATTTCGGGCTTTGCTATAAAGTACACACTGCAATAATTGAGTCCAGTGCTCCCTTGGCCATTTCAAATTTTCAGCAACTTTTTCAAAATAAGGAAAATATTTGTCTACTTCTTTTTCGCTAAAATGGGGTTCAAGCCTAAAATTCTTTGTAATATCAAGACTTGAATTTGTATGTGAAGTGGGAATGTGCTTTTCGCTTGCCAGCTCCATTTCTTTCATTCTAATTTGAAATTCCCTTTCTTCCTTCTCTGTTTGTATTTGCATTTGTCTCTCTCTCTCTCCTCTTTCTCCGTTTGTAAATGCATTTGTTCTTTCTGTAACTCCAATTGCATTTGTTTATCATTCTCTCTCTCCTGTCTCTCTCTCTCTCTTTTTCAAATTGCAACTGCAATTGTTTCTCTTCTTTCTGTAAATGCATTTGTTCTTTTTCTTTTTCCAATTGTAACTGCATTTGTTCTTTCTGTAACTGCATTTGTTCTTTTTCTTTTTCCAATTGCAGCTGCATTTGTTTCTCTCTCTCCTCTTTCTCAAATTGCAACTGCATTTGCATTTGTTTTTCCTCTTTATCTTTCTGAAGTTCCAGCTTCGTTAACTCTAATTCCATCTTATATTTTAATTTCAATTCCTTTACTTTTATGTCAGAATCTGATACAGACTTACTGATCGAACCCAAAACACTTTTATCGAAAACATTCTTTTCTACCAAACACTGGATCAAAATGTTCTTTATTTCTTGCTTTGTTAAGGAAGATTTTGCCTCAGAAAGATCATATTTTCTGGCAAGTTCAAGCAATTCATCTTTTTTCAAACAATCCAACTGATCCTGAGTAGGACTAGAAAGAAAAGTCTCCACTTTTGATGACATTGTGAGAACGCCTGTTGATTTCACTAAATATTTGAAACAAAATGTGAAATAGTACTTGGGATTCAAAAATTCTGAAAAGTAGAATTTAAATTTTAAAAAACAATTTTCTGAAATATTTTAGCCAAAATTCATATATCCCAAGGATGAGCGCCCCAATTTTATCTTTCCTTTATGAAAATAAAAGCCCATGAGGTTCAAGCCTTTTATATCTTTACGGCTACTCCTTCTGGAAAATCATGAAGGCAGCATTTTATCATTTACTACCTTTTCATTTTACCTCCACTCGTAAACACAAGAAAGCAATGGCATATTTTCTCTTTGTTCCATTGTTGTGACACAACATGTTGCCTCAGAAAGACCTACATTCCATAACACAGACCTGGTGAGTGTATTCCATTTTCTCAATTTCTGCTCAGTTTAACGGAACATTAGCCAACCCTCTTTACTGAGAAATTCAGCTGAACAATAGCAATAGGTAGCTGTTGCTGCTGTTGTAATGTAGGGGATGTTCTTTTAGGGAGGTTGGTAAAACTAATTTTATGCAATACATACCCATTGTTATTGTTGAATGCCTTCCTCCCACCTTGTTCATTGTCCTAGTGTAATAGTCATCTATGAAAAAGATGAACTATCTATTTTTGTTTAGCTCATGACCGTACCAGTGACCAAGTGCATGAGTGGATTATATCATACTGATAATTCTTCACTATACAGGAGGATATATTCACATCTCAACAATCATCCACTTGATGAAAATCAATTTTGCCATCAAAAGGATCATTCTTGTGAATCTGCCCTTATTTACATGAATACCATTTAACCAAGAAGGAGAATCTACTGGTCTCCAAATCTATTAGCATTAAAAGCTCACATTTTCAAAGTACCCAGGCCAAGAAAGGAGCTATTCATAAAGAATGTTGTGAATGAATACCACTAGGCCTGGATATCAGGAAGTATCACAGTGATATATCCAGAATGTCTGTAAATGAGGACTCTGTATTCCAGTGAATTACTTCAATAAATAATTCCTCTCAAATTTTATCTGAACACAACTATAAGTGTTTCCACAGACTAGCCATAAAACAGGAGTGAAAAAGTTGTTTATCAAACCTCTTTGTGTACAAATTTTTCTTGACCTGTGATGCAATAGATTTCCAGTGGAAAAACCTGGTTCAACTTGTAAACAAGGCCAGGTCTTGAAATCAGATTCAAGAAAATGTCTTGTTTACTTCTTAGTATCAATACAAAAGTCATGTAGACATTAATTCCACAACCCTCACTCACATAGAAAATTAAGCACAAAATAGATAGACTTAAGATTATAAATTCTTTTTGGGTTTTAAAGAAAATTATTGTACAATTCATATCAAGACTAATTTGTTCTTGTCATCCATGTTTTTGCAATGAAAAAGTGGGCCAGATGTTTGCATGTTCATAAACTTTTTCTGAGAAACCTTTGTAAGACGATGAAGAAAATGCTCTGATTGGTGGCTAAGTTTTGTCAAACTTGTCCCAATCACTCGTTCTAGTTCAGGTACACTCATTTCTGTTTAACAAGGCTGTGTTAGTATTATAATATTGGCTAGTAATGTTATCATTAGTCATATTCTGGTTAGCTGGTGAATAGTGATGTCCAATCCATTTCGCTGCATCTTAAAGTGATTTAAGAAACATCTAAACAGTACAATATTTATGGCTCAGTCCATCACATCTAGTTTTTTTTTTATTTGTTGGTTCTGGTCATTACTGGAATGTTGAAGCATTCTTTCTAAGTTTGCTTAGATTATGGTATTGGAATAATAGTATGTTGTGGCTTTTGACTGATTCTACCACAGTACAAATCATGGTCATCGAACAGCTATTGGGTACAACATTTGGATAGAAATTTTCTACCATATTGTTTACTATGATGGTGTACCATTCATAGAAAACTTGTGACCACACATAATGTTACTTCGACTCTGAATCATTGAATAATAATAAATCAGTGTTAAGTCACTTTTACTTGTATGTGGGAATAGTCAAATCAGATGCTGACTTTTTGTTCAGTCACTTTTACTTGTATGTGGGGATAGTCAAATCAGATGCTGACTTTTTGTTCCGAACAATTGCATTGACAGTGATATCAGGGTTGATTCATTCAAACTTTGTAATGTGAGTAATATGTAGCAGAATAACTTCAGTTCACCCAGGTGCTGTTGATATTTTTGAGGGTGTATGATTATTTTCATCAGTGGTCATTGTTTTTCACCTTATCACTGGCCTCAGAGGAATACATGTTGCAGTTGTTGCATAAGATGGTTGGCGAAACAGATGGTATGGGGGAAATATGCACTTTAATTTGCATGTATCTGTTAAGGGTCAATCCTAATACTGCATTGGTATTTTTTTCCCCAACATCTTGAGAATCTTTTCAATTTCTTTATCGATTTCATCTTTGATATCTTGGTGTCATTCAGGTTCAGGATTGTATGAGCATAACTATGTTTCCACTGTCATAATTTTTAAACCCATCCTTGTCATAAGAGGCATAATTAAATGCAGCTGAAGAACAATATCCACTTTAATTCCTGAGATAACAGCACTGTAACACCTTTATGACTCCAGAAATCATATTTGACAAAAGTTGACTAATGTCTTGGCTGGTTTGTATGTGTGTGGAATGATTGCTGCATAATTTTTAAAATCATGAATGTGATTGTAAAACTTATACTTGGGTGTTTGTAATTGCTTTGCTTTGGTGGCTGCCTTAGTAGCAATGGAGGAATTTCACATTCAGCTGTTATGCCTAATAATTCAAGTATATCAGCCTTTCATACACTTTGGCATTACACTCAAATTCAAATTGTTTCAGTTGTACTGTTGCAGTGAGTTGTGGATTATCCAGGACAACCATTTGTCCTAATGAAACAAGCCAGCTTGCTTATATAATGAAATAGCTTTCTCTACCTGCAAATTCCATCAATAGTTTAAATTTGTTAAAAATTCTATCACGACCAGAAACTAATTACATCAGTCTTAGTTATTGTTTCATTTACTTCTGTGTCTGTTTCTTCAACAGTGTCTGGTGTTTCTAAAATCACAGGTTAAGCAAATCTTCTTCAACAAGCGCATAGATATTCACAAATAGATCCACATGGCTGGCAAATCTGATCATATGACTTGACTCCTATAATACATGTAAGACATGGTGTAGCATCTAGACTAGCATGTAACACTAGTAAATGTGATTTGAAGTATTCATGTTGGCATTTTCTGCTGCATAGTTGATATTTTAAAAGACATACTTTTACAGTTATTGCATCTTAATGCCATTGAATTCTTGAAATACAGTGTTTAATTGTGGGATATTTTCCCATCACCAATGTTGCATCTCCACTTCTACATAGTGTGGTACATGTTTATGGAAGTTAATATCAAGCTTATATCTTAGAATTTCTGGGAATTTAAATTGATAGTAATTCAGAATTGTATATCTGGCTTTTGCAAATGAACAGGCTAATTCTTTTTTCATCCGAAAATTCCTTTAGAAAGCTGAATAAAAATCTTTTAACATTGTGTCAGTCAAATGAGCACAAATGACCCATCAAAGAGTATTGCGCCAATTCGAATACGACCAGACCTTGCACATCTTGTATCCAGTAACGTCAAATGTCTTGAAGCATTTGGAAATTTACTAAGAGGTTTTTGCTTCATTGTTTTTAGCAATAGCTACTGAAAAGCATTGGCACTGAACTGCTTCTGCTTTATGTTATTTCGTAACACTTCTGAAGATTGGGAGTCAATGCTGCCATTATATTAAAACTTACGGTATCTTTCTTGTTGATTTATTCTTGTTGATTTTCATTACTGCTACTTTAATGTTGTCATCATTGTAATTACATTATCTGTACTCAATGATAGTACCTTATTTTTTCTTGCACAGTATCATATAATTTTTGTTTTTGTCCTGATAATATTGGCCCAGTTTACATATTGACAATGCTGATTCTTCAAGATAATTCTTAAATTGATTAATTTATCAACATGTGCTGGTTTATGTTTGAAATGTCATATGACATCTTTTGGGTCTCTTTGACAAATTTGTATGAAGCAATGAAACAAATAATAAAGTCTTTCAAAATACTCGATGCATTTATTTGAATTTGTTACCATATATATACCATATATTTATATAATAAATATTTTTTGACAGTTGGTATAAAATGTTCTCTGCCAGCATAAAATATTCTCTGCAACAGAAAATATTCTCAGCAACAGAAAATAGCCACATTGTGTAGTGGCGATCAATAATCCTATTTCTTATATATATATATATATATATATATATATATATATACTATAGTTAGTTTAATTGCACAGTCATTGTAACTCATTAAAAATCCTGCCAATGAAAAATGTCACACAAGTTTGCTTATTTAATCTAAGATCTGCAAATAAAATATGATTCAACTATTTCCCTTTATTGATGGTGTCATCTTGTTTGCCTGGTTTCTAATAGTTAGCCACCACAGACCAGAAAGTTATCTGTACTTTATGTTAATGTGAGTTTACATCAAGGTCTCTAAGGAAAGTCTGTACCCCTAAATAGCTGACATGTGGGTTTATGTGAGTTTACAACATTATGGGTCATGTTATTGGTAATCTGGTACAATTAATACCGTGTCAGAACTGTAAGGAAGCTGTACACCTGAATAGCTGACACATGGATTATTGTGGCCTTTAAATGATAGCAATCACTCCACACTCAGCTACAGAAATTATATGGAGATAATTCAGACATGCTGTTGTAGGTACCCAAATGATCAATTTAATGATCAAATGTTTATTGCTGGAAAATATGTCGAGTTCATTGATAATTCGTAACATGATCATTTTCAACATTAATTTTTGGTTGTTCAGCCAGTCTTTCACATTGGGAAAAATCATTGCCTGGTATCAATTTTTAGTTATATAAGGCTTCCAGGAAATGGAATGTTCTACACTGTTTGTAGGTTTGTTATTAATATGTCCAAAAAATACTTGAATTTATTTCAGACTGTTAGGTAACTTCAATGAAAGATGTCAAAAGTTCCACTGTGTGTCAGTGCGTGCTACAGACCAAGAGGAAAGAACATTGGGAAAAAGACTTGTTGCAGTTTCTACCAAGACAATGGAAACAATTGTCAAAACTTTGAGAGAAGTTTAAACTTCATACAAGGCCACTTGTGCTAAAAGGAAATGCTAATGTGATAATTTCATTGAAGAAGTATCATTATATTAGTGCTACTGTGATAATGTTTGGCAGAAATATTAGTCATATGTATGTTTTCATAATTTTTGTTGTCAGACCTACTTTGTCAGTATATCTGTACATTTAGTCATCCATCCATACCCAAGCTCAAGGTCAGTGTTAAAGGTTTTTGATTAAACTCATTGCCAGGATTAGTATTTCTACACCTGTCTTAAGGCACAACTTACACCACACCCTTGATAACTTGCACCCTGATGACTCTCAAACCCACTTATAACATAGGGTCAGGTGTGGATCCCATTTTTTTTTAACTAGACATTTAAAAAAATGACCCCTATTTGCTGAACTTGAGGAAAATTGTGATCACAATTGGTAACTGAAACTTTGCAATATCATTCGTTTTATCATCAAAAACGATAGAGGCTGGAAATTTGAATCAACATAATGAAATCGTCAACATTTAATAAGTCATGCTTTTTTACATTTTCTATCCATTTTCTTTCCAAAAGACATTCTTTGTACACTGTAGATAATACCATAAAAAACAATATTCAGTGAAATTTGATCGATGAAAATGTCACTTTGACTGGAAGCAGTACTTTAATAAATAAACACCAGATAAATAAGTTTTTTTTTTTATCAAGTGAAATTAGTATTTTAGTTCTACCATTTAGTTAGGTTTAAGTGTAATGATCATAATTGCAATGTACCCTCTTGTATTCAAAAGTAAAATGTGTCTATCTACAGCTGTGTCCACGAGCGTTTCTCTGAGAACCTAAATAAGTGCTGTTTTTTTTGATAGCTTTCTTGTGGAAGTATTTGTTGTATTGATGCACTGTTTTAAAAGCTGACCTCCTTTCTGTTATCACGTTAATTGCCTCTTTTGTATCAAATGAAGGATGTGGAATAAAAGAAATGTTAAAAGGCATGGAAGTCCTACATGCATCAGATCTAGTGGCCCTGGTCATATATAGGGTTAACTCGTATCATTTGATCAATTTAATACTATTATAAATATTATTGTGTACTTAATATAATTAGACTGCCTTAAATTAAGCTACTCAATCATAAATGTGCTCAAATATAGCAAGGCAACCAAGTGAAATGAATAATTTCTGAAATAAAGTTTTGCTTAAATGATACTGATCATTGTGGAGAAGTGAGTTTCAGAAAAATCCTGAATTGGTACTTAGAGGATATCCTCAAGGATGAGAAGTTTTGCTATTACTTGCAGTGAAATCACGGCATCAGGATGTAGATGATTATTGTACGAAATAAATGTTACAAGTTTTTAAAAAAAATAATCTTGTTTTTTGGTGTATCTATGGTTAATTTGCTTCCCTGCTTTGTTGACTTCCTTCTTCGAACTCTGCTCAACCAATAAGTAGGGAACCAGACTAATTAACAACAACAAAATTTAGTGATGTAATACAATTGTTTTTGCATACATGTGAAGGATCTTGAAGCCAGTTGGAATAATGATAATGATCTTTCAGATGTTGTGCATCTTGAAAATAAATGTAATTTAAACAGAATAATGAACAACTTCATTAGAAAAAGCACTTTATTGACAGTTATTCTCAAAGCGATTATAAAACGAGTATTCAGCCGTTAAACAGCCCAGTTTCTTGCCCTAACCCCCCAACAGTTTTGTTAGTGGAGATTGCAAAATTTCTTATTTTTTGGAGGTCTCTCAGAAACTCATGCCCTTGTTTATAGAGCGGTCTATGTTTTTGGCCCCCTTTGTGAGCGAGTTATCGGGAGAGAGGTGTTTGATGTTATAATGTTGTCAGTCCGTCCATCCACATGTTGCTAATTTTATTTGTGCACAAAAACTTGATTGTCTACCATCTTCCATTAAAAAATTTGGTGCAAGGCTTACAATTGGTATATGAAAAAAAAACCTGTTGATTTTGTGGTCAAAAGTTTGAAGGTCAAGGTCATCAAAATAAAAATGGTTTGCATACAATAACTCAAAGTCTGCACTATCCCCAGTTATAAAAGTTGGAATACCTCACAATTGGGATAAGGATTAAGTGCATCCATTTTTTATTGTGAGAAAGTCAAGGTCACTGATCAAATGATAAATGGTTTCTGCACAGTAACTTGAGTTGTCCACTGTGACTAAAAGAAGAAAAAATACTTTCAAACAATAACTCAGACCTCCATCATTTACAGGGATAAGGAGAACCCTGTTAACTTTGGGTTAGAAGGACAGGCTCAAGGTCAGTGACTGAAATAAGAAAAACTGATGTACAGTAACATGTATTCTCAGAAATCTAGTTACTAAACTTTGTGTATGGCTTGCACTTTGGTAAGGAAAAAGCCGATTAATTGTGGTTTTTAAAGGTCATAGGTAAAGGTCACTTTGACTGGAAGAATAATAATTATTTTTGTACAATAACATTAGTTCTGTCCATTACTACACAAGCTTTCACCAAAGTAAATCATTTGTTCCGCATCACATGCTGAGACTTAACTTCGTGGATGACTTGCACATAGAGTATGGAAGAAAATGATTGATTTTAGATGTCAGATGCCAAGGTCATTGTGACCCTAGGAAGATAAAAATGGTTTCTGCACAGTTGCATTAGGTCAAAATAGGCCTGGACCAAACGTTATGGATGGCTTGCAATTGGGTTAATGGAAAAGTATTGATTTGGCATCAAAATGTCAAATGTCACATTCAGAGTGACTGAAAGAGGAAAAATCGTTTCTACCAAAAAAGCCAATTCTTGATTGTGTATCTTCATCATGATTTTAGATGATTTGTGTTGATTAAATGATTAACAGGGCTTTCTCAACCAACATACTCCTGTACCATATTTATATGGCAGTGTTGTTTGTTTTCACCACCAAGAAGTGTTAATGATACAATTTTTTAGTCACTTTCTTTCATTTTAACTGTATAAGGAGCATAATACTTAGCTTAAAGAGGATTTTGAGGTATGGGCAAGAAAGCCAGAACTCTATTGCCAGGCTGAAAACTCCTGTCCTTTGTAGTTTTGTTATACCTTGTTTTCGTTTTTGATCAAGTAGAGTGAAGATTAGTTTTTGCTACTTCACAAACCTTTGAAAACTTGTATTTGAAATCTCAGACAGTCAGGAAGATTAAGCTCTGATTCTTTGGTTTGAAAGAAGTTTTTCTTTAATAACATCATTGGTCCATGGACGGTATGTTCAAAAAACTAGTTCAAAATGACTAAACCAAATGATTCTTGAACGATTCTCACACAGCAGACAAAAGCAATATGACCAAATCATAATCTTCAGCATCTGATATAATCTTTCCACTGCCCATTGACTTTCATGGTGATAGGCAGAAGACTTAAACTGTTGGGTGACTAACTCATGCATAATTTTACCTTGATGAGATTGGACAGATTTGGGAATGCCAAATGCCAGAAAATGTAAACCTTTGTGCAATTTTACTATGGTTTTTAGTTTAATATTCCAAGGAATAGCATCTAGAAATCATGTGGATGCACACCTTGTGGTCAATAAGTATTGGCTGCCAGACATAGTCTTAGGTAATTAACTGTCACAGTCTTTCATTATTCTGCTAAATCAGAGGTGCACAACCTTTTGTCGGCCAAGGGCCAGATTGCATATTTTAAGACCACTTGAGGGCCGCAAACACTAATTTCTTTAATATAATTACTGTTCACAGGACAGATTTCTGTGTTGTTTTAATTTGCCATGAGGGCCGGACAAACACGTTCGTGGGCCGAACCCAGCCTGTGGGCCACGGGTTATGCACCCCTGTGCTAAATGGTTCATCAAATGCAGGATTAGGTTACAGATGAGCACTGGGTATCTGATTGGATTTTTCTACAATATGACCAGTGCATTTATGACAAGATTCACAGTACTTAGAAACATCACTTTTAATTTTTGGCCAATAAAAATGATTCAAGATCTTGTGATTAATTGACCAGCCATGGAAATTTCATGGGCAAAACTAAGAATTTTGCTGCTATATGACTTACGAACAACAGTTTGATTGCTCAGTGACCTCTCATCATTAGTGGGTACCTCAGGTGGTCTCTGTTTTCTTGTATGGGCCCCATTTGTTTACAAAATAACAAACTACAACCTGTGTGGCTTCAGTTTTACTAATAGCCCTCTGAAACAAACAGTAGATTTCATGATCTTGTTCCTGTTCGACAAAGAGCAATTGTCGTTTGTCATCCTGATTAAAATTGGGATAAGTAGTAGAAAGAGGATCACTGTGATCAATGCCTCTTGATTGATCAATACCAGGAGCAAAAGTGACCTCATCAAAAACCTGACCAATAAATGTGTCAGTTAAAGGAGTAATTATATAAATTAGTTTTATAATAAATAAAAAACCAGAATTTGTGTGTAAAGCATCGGAGGTCTTGCTAGTTCTAATTCTTTTACTCTAAAGTGCATTTCCCATTTTTCGTTTTCTCTCTGCCCCTCCCTTTCCTCTCTCTGAGTTTGTATTCTTTCTTTGTGTGCATTTGCCTCTTCTTTCTTTTCTTTCTGAATTTGAATTTGGATTTATCTTTTTGATTTTTGCTTTCCATCATTTTTTTTTAAAGCTGAAGTTATTTTAACTCTATTTCAGTTTATTTATTATTTTGATTTTTTAGTTCCATTTCAGAGCCATACAGATATTTAGTAATCAGATACAAAGCTCATGTATATAAAAATTCTTTTCTACCAAATATTGTGTCAAAATGTTTTTTTTTCATTTCTTCTTTTATTAAAGATGCTGTTACATCCAAAATAGCAAGCTCCATGAACTCATCCTTTTTTAAGACTCTGACCCTTCATGGATAGGATTTGAAAACAAGTTCTCCTCTTTAGATGACATTGTAGAAGCTTGTGGTTTTACTTAAGATTTCTAAAATATGTAGAATTAATATACCAGGGATGAGATAATTCTGAAACAATGTGAATTTAAATTTAAAAAGAAATTGAATTTTTCCAAATATTTAAACAGAAATTCATATCCTGGACAGTGGATGCATGGGGTCATGGGTTTGAACTCTGGTCGAGTCATACCAAAGTCTTATAAAAATGGTACTTACAGCTGCCTCACTAGATGCTCAGTATTAGGACTGGTTGGCCTGATGTCAGCATGATGTGACTGGGTGGAACATCATGCTGCTTGTCTGAGGTATGATGCCCCAGTGCTAGACATCACTGTAAACTGCCACACTGCAGACATCATAGTGATATGACTGAAAAATAGTTAAAGCTACGTTAAAAATCCAAATTACACACACACACACACACCAGAACTCATTTTGTAGTTTCCACTCACCAACTATAGGACCAAAACTAGGAACGTTTAAAGAAACTACTGCTAATCCAACAAACATACTTTGTCATGTCACATCTACCATCTGATAACCCATACTCTATCCAGAATGCCTTGTTTTAGCTAAGAGTTTAAATGATGAAATCTTACATACTATCCATCACACCATCTAAACTATTCAACAAACAATTACACACTATAAGATGCCTTATGTAGTCTCCACCCACTAACTATAAGACCAAACAGGGAACAGTTAAACATGTACATCAAATCTAACAAACATTACACTATCTATACCATCCATCAATCCATACACTATCCAAAATCTTGTTCCCAGTTAGCAGCTGGCGGGGGGAGGGGGGGGAAGAAACCATAAAAAGCACAGCCAACTTTTGGGGGGTGGGGGGTGGCCCCCATTTAATGCTCATTTCAGAATCAGAGACTAAATTTTTTTTTTATGTTTTTGCCAAGTGACGTTGACTAATTAAGCTATCCAAATATCAGTCTGAGGCCTGTATGAGAGACCAACCCCCCAAATAAGACATGGCTGATTTTTTGGGCCCAGTTCTGCAAAATGGGGGTTAAATAAATGCTGTCGTGGCCAAGTAGTGTTGACTCATTAAACTATCCAAAGGCCAATCCGAAGCTTGTATGTAAGCCGGGTTACTGTCCTTGAAGGGGGGACCCCCATTCAGGGCCTCATTGTGAGAATGTATTAATGTTGATTTATTAATTTGAGGCTAGCAAAAAGGAATGATTGCAACCAGGTTGATTGATGTTGAATATCTGTTGATTCTTGGGTAATTGTTATGGTTTTTTCTCTTGTTGCATGAACACACCACCTGGCGAATCGCTAATTGCAAAACAAAATTTTAGAGATTCAGATGGCTGTCCGGGCTGATTTTCAATTTTGTTAATTTTGTAATAAAGCACTCCCTCTCTCCCCCAAATGAACCCCGGGTGCTATAAAATAAACACCCATATTTTGGGTTCAGAGGAGGGGGGCCCAGGCAAGTGCAGCTGTTAAGTTTTGTGAGTTTGCAATTACCCATTCAATGGTATTTCTTCTTTTTCAATGTGTCACATTCAGCCCCTCCACTTATAATTTTTCTTTAAACGTAGACAGTATGAAAGTCACGCCCCTGAGAATCAAAAATGTAAGTTTCCACAGGTTGATCAAACACCTTAACCAACTCAGCCACTGTCTTGATTAAGAATATATAGCTAAAATGATTTATATGAATTATATCAGCAGTGCTGTTTTCACAGCGAATCACAGGTATATTTGCACCGAACCAGACACATAAAAAATTAGTGTACACGGCATTTATTAAGTGCTGAGCATTCCATTTTCACAACAGGTATTAATTTTTTGCCTCAGGCTGGAAAAGCACGTGTGCTGTTATCAGTGATCAATTCATCACAGGTATTTTTAGCGGCTTGGCATTTGATAGCAGGGATGTTTAAATTATGAGTGGAACTGGAATTCCCGGCAATTTGTTGTGGCTGAAAAATACATTACGTTACCGATACACTAAAATCTTTTCTGTCAACTGACTTGTGATCTGTAATTAAATTGTTGTAGAAGTATAATAATGGGTGATTCTGCTCCTACCATGGGATCTCATACAGCTAAATTAGCTAGAGAAAAACATAATGCGATCAAGAAATATATTCCAGTCCATGATTCAGTCAGCAACTACAACAGCTCCAGGAAGCTGATGTGGAATTTACAGAGGGTACAGAGCAGTTATTTAAATTAATTGTCAAACCAACCCAAAAAATTGTCACAGCAATTGAGGCAACACAAAAAAACTCTTTGAGACATTACCTGCTGATATTGCTGGTTGTCTTCAACCCCTACCACCACCCAAAGTTAAACCACCACCACCAAAAGTTAAAACCAGCATGATAGAAACATTTACCAAGGAGGTTATTGCCGCTATCCGGGAAAAGAACAAATATTGATATTGCCATGTTTGGGTGGGATGAAAGAGAAAAATATATAGAGCCTGAGCATATTTAAATTATATATCATGGTGAGTGGCGGAAATACATATTTTGCATTTTTTTCCGGTGCTCAGCAGGTGAAAACTGATGATGAAAATTTTAAAGATTTTAACAGGACAGTAGATGAGCATGCTAGGAGAGTAAGTGAAGAATGGAGACAAAGACGAGAAGAAGTGGAATGCCAGCTTGAAAAAATGGGTAAAGTAGGAAAAAATATCAGGTGCAAAAACAACAAGGGAAAAGAGAAAATCTGTGTCGGCGACACTCCAGCAGTGCTCTCCAGATCTTCATGACAAATTACCTGAAGGAGCAGCCGGAGGTGGCCTTGCCACTCGCGATCAACGTCATAAAAAAAAAAACCTCACTGGTGATTCAGGATAAACTTTGTCCAAATAACATCCTCGCTGATGTTGATCAACTGGAAATTTTGGTGCAAGACGAGCCATCAATAATTCCCACGAAATCATCAATGAAGCTGATGATATTTGTCAGTGTTTATATACGGGTGGCGTCATGGACAGCAGCGTGCATCTGACACTGATCGATGAAATTACCGACGATTATTACAGTGAGTGATCAATTAGATCGGAGATAGCAAAATAACATGATTATACACAATACCCAACGTAGACCTGAAAGCGTCTGGATGATAAATTCTCGATTACCTGTTTATAGCGCGATCTACGGAGATGGACTCTGCGATATTATACAAGGTTTATTTAGAAGAATAGCCCAAAAGCTATCCCGTTTGCAAAACAATTAGACATGAAAGTCATCGAAGTTGTTCGTGATTAGGGTATTGGCACTGCAGGTGATGTTGCTGGTGAAACATTCTCGGCGATCAAAGAGAGACTCGCGCGATTAGTACGCAGACCTCAAGCGGTCCGACCACAGCCAGTAAAACTGCCCAGCACCGAAGTGATGTCAGCAAGTGAAAGTAAAATAATAAATCAAACTGCAAATGAGCGGTTGAAAAAATTAGCTGGCAGGCCATCTCTGACAAAACAAGCCGCAGCCGAGATGAAAAAAAAAAAAATATAACCTCAAACTTAGTAGAGGGTTGTGGTCCGTCCCATCGTCGTCGGCGATATTGATCGGTGTTAGAACATCGTTTTCGACAGAAACGAATATAATAAAAATGTTCAAGCGTGTCTTTTCCCGCATTCGACATGGATGCACCAATACGCAAAGATGAGTCGATACCTGATTATAAGTATTATTCTTATGAAGCACCAGAACCAGACCAACGTGTACTAATCGAACTACAAGTCCAAGATACATCAATGTATTTCTTGCCCGCGGAGGCATTTATTGAAGTTCATGGTAAACTTGTGACAGACGATAATACCGCATACGCTGCAAATGAACGAGGTGGATTCGTTAACAACTGTATTATGGTGTTGTTTAACAGTGCCAGATTAATCATTGACGATAGAGAAATCGAAGCATGCCTCGATAACGTAGATGTTGCTACGACAATTATCGGTCTTGCAAGATACTCCGATGACTATTCACGGTCCGCCGGCCCATCAATGATGTTCGCGAGGGACGTTACTGACCACCCTGACGATAGGAAGTATCTCATGGTACAATTAGGACAGGTTAGCGCCGATGTTTCAGCAGCTGCAATGATACCATGGCCCGCTGCTGCTTTTGCGACAGTGTAGAGCGCCAATCCAGATTTCAACTTTGGGTTCGCAGCACGACAATCTCGGGTTAACGCCGATGGTGAATTTTCATGTGTGATGCCATTGTTACATATCTTCGGATTTTGTACACATGGTAGAAGAGTTATCTTCGGAGCCAAACATACGGTTGCACTGGTTCGAACAGCCACAGACAACAATGCTATCTGGTGAACTGGAATTGGTAGTGGTGGTGCTGGTAAAATAACGTTAAGAAAACTAGCGTTATGGGTGCCAACGATGACTCCATCAGTGACAGATAAAAAACGCGGTTGTTATCATTCATGGATAGTGGTGGTAAATCAATGCTGTCTTGGCTGACAGTGACCACAGACACAGCTCCAGGCACAGCAGGAACATTTTTATGGCAGATCACATCAGTTACCGGAGAAACCAAACCGTGTTGAAACCGGTATCATTAATCTCGATGGCCGTTCTGGTCCATTTACTCATTGGGTTGCATACGCGGTTGACCCACGTATCGTTGTTTATTTTTATTCGTATGGATTGGCACCATCGAGAGAGTTTTTACAGTCAAGTGACTTAGTCGGTGACATACAATGTACTTGCCGTACTTAACGCCGTGTCAATGTCATCAACGTTGCCTCATAAAGTTGTGAATGAGTATACCAGCAGAGGGCATCGTTTATAATGGTAGACTTTTAATGGTAGACATTTACGGAAGATCTGATGGCGGCAAGGCCCAGGGTGACATTGATCTGTCAGTGTATGCAACACGAGATGAACTTAATGCTCTTTTTGCATCTCGCCGGGATTGATCCGGATGAAGTTGTTGTTTTTCAGGATGAGCATGGGCGGCTAAAGACAAACAATATCAAATGGGTCGAAATTATCCTGCGAGTCTCAGGCGCCAGCAACAGAAACATCTTGGTACTTACTGGCGACGGAAAAAATCAAAGACTCAGGCGAATCACTCACGATTATCCACAGTGATCGCAGTAGACGCGTTGTTAAAGCCGGCGTTACAAAGACTGGTTAACTCAGCTTGGGCTGAAGTAGAATCGTTAACATAAGAGTACCAGAATCGGACGATGATGCTACAACGAAGAAATACGTGGACAACAACGTCGCGATAAGGACCTCGTTAACAACAATTAACGAAGGATTGGCCAATTTCAGATCTGCATATAACAGTCACGTGACCGAGTTTACAAGTTTTCGCAGAAGCATAAATAGACCTGTTAATGGATTCTTTGGAAATCAAATGGTCGTCGACATTAAGCTCTCTGAAATTCTTACACAACTCGCCAACTTCGAATGAAGACTCAAAATGTTTCACGATATTTTGCTTCCGATTCAGAACGTGGTATACACAGTAGCTTCTGGATCGACAACGTGGTCATAACAAAACAACACCAAACATACCGCTGATCTCACCGGGGTGTACAGGCCTCTCCATGTTTAGCGCCGCTAAATTTAGGATATTCATCACATATATATGGCATCATTCCACCGATAGATTTTTCGGAACCGTCTCAGTCGTGTTAAATCAAAATACCGAGGAAACATTCATACTGGATCCAGAGAACAAAAATATTAACCGCAACAAGGTATAGGTGGTGTCTGGAATTCGTCGCGAAAACATCTAAATTGGTAAATTAGAACTATTATATAACGCGACAATGAATCCCACACAATCCTTTCGGTATATTCAAGTATGTGCTTAGAATACATCGCTGGAAGAAATCATCCTTGAGCATGTGACAAAACAAAAAAAAAAAAACAAAAAAAATATCGCAGACGAGTCATCGTCATCGACAATATTGTATACGCGATTTCCTTGCTGATCGCTGTAACAAAGACGTTAATCGGCACGTTATCAGCGACGTTCGTGATATCGCCCGTGGTTGGAGTCGGTGTCGCTGTTGTTGTCGGTGCTGTTGGTATACTCAATATTATCGCGAAAAAATATCTACATGCACCAGGAAGAAATTACATGAGCACTCAGAAATAACGTACGCGGCGACATATGCGTGTATAAATATATCGTCGATATTGTCGGCGGGGTTAAGCGACGGTGCAATGTCAGAGAATGAATTTGCTGCGATCAGGGATATTTATTATCGGTATCACAAGTACGCAAACATGCCCGAGACGACGTTGCCAACACCACATTTAGAATCTACCGTATAGATAATAATGACTACAAAAATAACTACATGACTGGAACAAGTTATCGCTAACACAACTCCGCCGACTACCGCAATGATATCAGCGATGTCAACACGGCTAGAATTCGATATTGGTTTTGCACCTCCGATAAGAGCGCCTAATGGTCACTTGAGATTGCACTTTACGACTTTACGATTTTTCGACTTTGTCGGCGGGTCAATCACGTTCATATTGTACAAAATATAGTATATTTATAATGAAGAGGTTATATTGTGTTCGGTGCAAGACGGTCACGGATACAACCGGGTTAAGCAAAACAACGACGAAAAATAACAGGCGAGCGCTCACAGGCAAGTGTGTAAAATGCGGCACGAAAAATTTAAGTTTGTGAGCAGCAATGCGAGCATTGCCGGTGGCACAGTCACTGGCGGTGATATCGCCGCGACACTCGGGAAATTACCAGAAACGCCGTGGGCGAAATACCCGAGGGAAAAGCATCTTCCGGGATATAATTATTGTGGTCCTGGAACCCGACTTGGCATTAGACTCGACGAAAAGAAAACCCCGCCAAAACCAAGCGAATTTGAGGTAAATTTGATTGATCAAGCGTGTCATACTCATGCTGTGGCTTATAGAAACAAAGAACTGCAACAATGACATAAATAACGACAAAAATAACTACATGACTATATATATATATATATATATATATATATATATATATATATATATATATAGCCATTGCTTGCTTAAAATTGTACAAAACTTTAGACCTCTTAGGAATCGTGTCGTATACAAAGACGATGATGTTTCCTAAACAGAAGAGCAGCAGCCGCATGCGCTAAGTGAAAGTGAAATTAGAAAAGACAGACGTGGAATAATAAATCACGGACGTAAACAAAGTGGATGATGTTATCCAACCACAAGAGTAGCTACCATCCAAAAGTGTACAGGAAGAAAAATATACAGTCACGATGTCACGATGACCAAAACATCTACAATACATAGTCTCCATATAAATCTGATGAACCTTATTCATGTTTAACATTTCATATTCGTCCACGAAGATAAAAGGACTAGGGATATTCCTTCCTCCTCATTCACTGATGCTTAAGTTAGGGGTGTTTACTGAAACAGAAATGTTGATTCTGACTAAATGATATCGACTTGGGATTTTTCTTTCTCCCTCTCCCCATCTCCCCCACTCCGTTAAATCAAACCCCCATATCTGTGTTGGTACTGATGGACAATTTGTGGGTATGTCACCTATTCATTAAAATGTGCAATTTTCCTCAATGCAAATCTTTCCGGAACACATTTGCGTACAATTTAGACACTTACCGGTATTTGGTAACGGCCACGCGCGAAATTCAAACTTGCCACAGGGTTGTGCTATTCCAAGTGGATTTACAATCGTCAAACATAGGATTTGATAACGAAATATTATGTACATATCACCAGTAGAACCGTTCAACTGATGGTAACTCAACTCAACTCAATACCGGTAAATGTATAAAATGTACACCGATGTATGCAGACGAGAGTCTCCAAATATTTGCACATTTTAATGAATAGGCAAGATCAGCCCCGAAACCTTCATTCAGTATGATTACAGGTGTGGGGCTGATTAATTGACCTGGGTTTGTTCCTGTCTCTGTCTCTCAAATATCACGAAACCGCTTCGATACTTTTTATGTCCATATATGCAGACAAACGCATATATTTCTCTCCAGATCCAAAATAGAACCGTTGCGTAAGAAAAAGCCGGACTCATCGTGTGAAACGTGTGGCGTAATACATTTTTTTTTTTTTTAAAGAGCAGGCTGATACATAATGTTACACAGTTACAACATACATTCTAAAATATCAGCCTTATGTTAATTTGCAGTTTAGCTCTATCAATGATGGATGCATTTTAACACAGGGCTCCGTCTGGCATTTTAAATGTTTAGCCATATTTAACACAGGACTCCCGTTTGGCTCTATTTCGTTCAAATCTGCCACTAATGTAAATCCACCTCAGATGCAAGATCCAAATAAAATATGTTGTTGGATTTGTTAAAAGAAAGGAAAAATGATACTGTATTAATTTTAGAACATAAAGGGATGGGTTTAACTAGATAAGTATAGTTTTCTTATGTTTTGACAACGAAATATATATATATATATATATATATATATATATATATATATATATATATATATATATACTATATATATATATATATATATATATATATATCACTTATTTTTTTACAGTATATGACTCAAACTCTTATTACGCTATCACCTGCGTCAGAAATTGGTGTTTATGCCTCTATATGCTGTGTTAATCCATACGAGACAATTTCTGTGCGCTATGACTTTATACCATCCCTAATGCTCGAAATCGAACTGAGTGTCGGGTATCATTCAACCCTAGTTGCTGCTATCACGTGGATCATATATTTTATCGCATATCACTTAATTGTCAGCCATAGACTGTGGCACTGTACGAATAATTAGCAAATATATTGATGGGATACAAGTTATTCAATGGACACGTACATAAAGGTATTATTTGATACACTCTTGTTACCCATAAACGGCAATTAACGACTGGTTGTAAAGAAAACTTATTTTTAAAAGAAAACTAATGGAGCTTGTTCAATGTGCTATATGCTTTATTGTAAATCCATCTACAAAAGAACGGTGCAAACCTAAAGCTAAAATTGTTACATATATTGGATCTTTCGAAATTTATTCTAAATTCTACGGTGAGTTAGACTAATGTCACAATAACGCTATGCTATCAGATAGATTATAGCCTGCTTCAGGTTAACCAGTTTCAATCATGAACGGACAAGATGAATTCACTTAAATGCGGCATGTATTAAACTATTCGTAGTGTTCAAGTTCTTATAATCCAGAACAATTATATTTGCCAGAGGCATATTCATGTACGAGCTTGGTTATTATATGAACAATCTGGCACCTTAGTGGAACTATTTACGGAGTCATTTACTGGGTGCGCATGTGTAATGTATATTTTTGGTAACCGTGTCATGTATTACACGACTCATTGTATTCGCGGAGTCATTGAAATGGGACTTTTGTGTAACCCTGATACTGCAGTCATTGGTGACGTTGATGGGTCAGATCTACTCAGTAAGAGGGACTAAATGTTCTTGACCAACGTGTCTGTAGGATGAGAATGGGTCTGTATAGCGACAAAGGGAATTTAACATAGGGATGTATAGCGACAAGGGAAATTTAACAGGGGTGACTTCACGGTACTCGACACTGGGGAAACAATGGTAACAATGTAGCAAGTGGCTGACCTCAGTCGGGCGGATCAGTGAGGAACAGTGTTGCAAGTGGCTACCCTGAATACGCACTACTGTAGATAGTGACAAACACAATAGAGACATAGACACAGAGACGTGGTTAGAGACATGTATGCAGACATATACAAACAAACAAACAAACAAACAAACAAACAACTATACAATCGACTAAAAACATTTTTAGGCAAGAGAGAATAGATATATTTTCCTAGACATATAATTGGCCCTGAAAAGGGCCTTTGGTTTTCTTGTTCAACACCAATGAGTTAACATAGGAAACATCGCACAGGTCTTCTTCTCTTCCTCAAACTTCGTCTAACATCTGGACCGTAGATTAAGACTCTCTTCAGACAGCCTTGTCTCTCCACATAAATCCTTCTTTTCCAAAGGGTCGTCTCTGTGATCTTGGTAATAACCCATGATGATTTGACATACATTGGATGGTCCGGGTTGAACAGCATCGACGATATAAGGGTAGACGATTCTACGTTAGTCCACATCTTGTGACGAGAACAGGTGAATGCAGTGAGGTGAACCGCGGTTATTTAAAGTGAAAGTGCGGATCGAAACGGATTGGCTTCTTTCACCAGTCCCAATACGTGTTACAAAGTCCAGTCACAGTGCGGAGTCTGTCTTCCAATCCGAAGAGAGCTACCTGTGACGTCACATTCCCTACATAGGTGCGCTAGAGTCTGTGCTCAGTGAATCAATGTGACATTGCTAGAACATGGCAGAAACTACGAAGACAATGAATTGGGGTGCACCGGCCGTGGAGACAAGAAGTGATGGCATAGCAGAGGCTATCAAAGCAAACAAAGTCCTACTTCCAGAAGAGAACGATTTTAATTGGGATTTAGTGAATTTTCTCTCATCACAAGAATTTGTTTCGGTACCAGCACCTTCGCCGCCTTCTCCTTCCTTACCGCACGTCGAGGATTTTAAACAGAGGGAGAAAGAAGAATTGGAGAAATTTTTGCAGCAACAGAAAGAGGCACAAGAAGCCTTTCTCATTCAAGAACAACAGCGAGAAAAAGAGGCAAGAAGAAAACGACAGGAAGAAGAAGAAACAGAAGAAACAAGATTTAGGAGAGAAGGAGGAAGGTGAAAGTCAAACGGTAACGGTATTCTGAGACATTTTGGAAGAGTTAAGGAGTCTGAAACAAATGTATCAGACTTCTTTAACACAACCCAAGAGAAAAAGACCTTCCTATGCCAAACAGTTCAGTCCCGCCAACACTCCCACTACGCCTGAGATACCAACACTAATGATTTCTACCAAATTATCAACAGTAGCAGGTCAAGAAGTAGGCCTTGACCGTGGCAACGAGATTAGACACTTAAAACGCATTACCTCCCGTTCCTAAGTTTGTTTAAAGAAACAAGCCCCCAACGGTCCTTTTCAGAGCCACTCACTTCTCTCGAAAAGAGACTACTCAAAGTTTGCCAAATCAAATAAAACTCAGATCTTTTTTCCCATGATGTGTGTGTGAGTGCGTGAGTGCAGGTTCTAATTATTATAAAAATTAAAACCAAGAGACACGTTTTTCTTTCTGGTGTATTCTCTGGTTTAAATTACAATCAAATTTGACAACACATCATTTAAAAAGTTCATTAACTTCTTTTCTTTTCACTCTTCTTTATTGAATTTCCTTCCTGTCACAGGTTTTTCCTTCTCCTCTTCTTCTTCCTACCTTTCTTCTCGTCTTTTTTTCTTCTTTTACTGGACTGGTCTGGGTTCTTCCTTTTCGGAGGATACGTCTTCTTCCTGTTCTGAACCCCTCTCCCCCTCCTCCTTTTGTTTCTTGGATCGGTTCTTTTATTTCTTAGGACAGTCTGAAGACCAATGTTCTTTACTTGTCAGTGATAACAGGTGTATTGACCTTTGTCTCTCTTAACGCCCGTCTTGCTTTGACGTAGTGGACATTCTGTAGCCCAGTGTCCTTTCTTTTGACAGATATAGCATGTGTCTCGACTTTTGTCTCGAAAGGAGGGGGATTAGTCCGTCAGCTTCTCTGATGAAAACCTTCTTACGACACCTCGCAAAGCTTTGATCAGAAGTTTTATCTGTGTTGGCTCTTCCATCTTCCTGGTAGGATTGACTGTGAAATGAATACTTTGAGGGAAGACACTAATCCTTAATATAGGGAAGACACCAACCTACCTTGATATATATGGGACCTTGGCGTTTAAAATGTAGTCATTTTACATTTTGCAATCAAGATGAAACAATCGCACCATTTCGTGGAGAAAGGAAATGAAAGTAAGAGGCAGAAACGAGACCTATATCTTTGCACAGTAGCTGAAGACTCGGCTCAAATCAATGCCACCGATTTTGAAGATGACATGAGTGAACCAGAATCCAGACCTAGAGAGTCTACGCCACACCAAGGTCCACCATCAAGTAACACCTGAAAACTACTACCACATTCGAGAGACGGATAAACGCTTCTCTAGAAAATTTATAACCACGGCCTACACGTACACGGTGAAATTTAAAGATTTCAAGTCCAACGTACCGCTGGAGAAAACAGAGGGGTTCATCACTGTGTTGTGGGATTCTTTGTTAACCACACTGAAATGACAATGTCGAGCCAACGAAGACGATCGCTTGACACTTTCCATTTATTACGACTGTCTGAAGTCCCCAGTTTGGATTGAGTTTAGCAGGCCAGAAGAATTAATTCATTCCAAAGTCATCGACAAAATTCAACACGTCCAGCAGTCCAACGACAAGTTTCATATCACCGATGGAAAAGCACTTGATCGCCAGTATTAAACTTCTTCCTTCGCGTTCCTTGGTTGTAGTACTTCGCGTAATTATGACTAGATTTTGCGAGTTCGTATTGCGCCATTCGACATATATTCTCTAACCTTTCGCGAAAATCGACAATGTATTGGTAAGTGGTCGTAACTTCTTCGCTTGCGACTTCGTCTGACCACAGTTCGCGTAGAATACGCACAGGACCACGAACTGTCCTACCTTACAATAGTTCAAACGGGGAGAAACCTAAACTTTTGTGAGGTACCTCACGATACGCGAACAGAGTTGCGTTCGGATACCAATCCCAATCCTGGGGTCTTTCCGCACACATCCGTCGCAACATTTGCTTCAACGTCCCGTTGAATTTCTCTACCAACCCATTGCACATAGGGTGGTAAGGTGTTGTGCACAACTGTTTAAGGGACAACAACCTTCTAATTTCTGCCTTGAGATCCGAGGTGAATTGCGCTCCACAATCCGTAAGAACCTCTTCGGGCACTCCGACCCTGCTGAACATGTCTACGAGCGCTTTTGGCTACACATTCGGTTTCGATTGATGGCAAAGCTATGGCTTCATGGTACCTAGTGGGGTAATCTACCAGCGTTAAGATGTATCGGTTTTTCCGATATTTGTTTGGAAATATGGGTCCTACAATGTCAACAGCCACTCTTTTAAACGGAGTATCTATCAGGGGCATCTGACCTGACGGTACTCTAGTTATCCTTCCCTTAGAGACCGTCTTCTGGCAAACATCGCACGAACGACAAAACCGCGCTACATCGCTATTTACACCGGGCCAATGGAATTCTCATATTACTCTATCAGTTGTTTTCTTCTCATTTAAATGACACGCCATACTCGACTCCTGCGCGACCTTGAGTACATGCGACCTGAATTTCTGGGGAACAACTAGTTGCAAGCACTTCCTACCATCAGGCGTAGTATACTCTCTATACATGAAACCATTACGATGTAGAAATCTAGAGGACCCCTCCCCCCCGTTTTTTAGTTCTTCACGGTACCGGATGAAACTTTCTCTTCGGTTTCGTTTAAAGAAGCGTTACGTTCTTGCTCGTATAGAAATTCTTCGCGGGAGATATCAGTAATGGCTTCCAGTACTTTTAATTTACGTAGAGGTTTGTTATCCTCCTTTACCTGAGCTCTGGTTTGCACTGCTTGGATGATCGGGAATCGGAAGTCAGACATGGTTTGGAGTCTAGATCCCTGTACATTGCCAATCGTAAGTTCATAGATCGGATTGGCTATGCACAACGCTTCAACGGTTCCGGTCAGAAAAGGTGTTTCAATAACTATCCTCGCGACTGGAACGTGGTCGATTGTTTGGTCCAGTAGCATATAAGGCGATTTAAATCCAAGCATCGCGGACGAGGCTCCGTTTCACGACTACACTAGTGCACCGCGTGTCTCGCAAAACGGTCCCTTGTTGTCCGTTAACAGTACCATTCGCCGTTGGTACTCTTGCCTCGGGGTAAATACACGTGCCGATCGACTGGATAGTGTCGTGACCGATCCTTGCACGCACCACTGGCTAGTACACTGCTTCCCTGTTAGCCTGCTGGGAAACATCGAGTTTTTCATCTACCAACCGTCTGCCTTCAATAGCCACCACGACTTTCTGGACTGATCCCTTCCGTTTAGTACATTTGGGGGAAATATGACCCCACTCCTTGCAAGTGAAACATTGCTTGTCCTTATGTCTTATCCCTACCAGGTTTTTCAGGTTCCTTGGGTTTTTGGTCCTTAGCCTGATTCCCACCTTTTCCGTCTCGCGAGATGACATTCTGAGAACCTTCCCGAGCTTCAGCAAATAAGTCCGCCTGTGTGGCCATGTCATATATATTCGTGAAGGACCTTACCCTCAAGAATAAATATAACTCCTTGCCACAAGTTGTTAATAGCTGGTCCCGAAGCAAGAAATCGATAAGACCCTCAAATGTCTTCAAGACTTTACCACATTCCACCCATCGCTGCAAGTAATTGCACGTCCTACTGACGAACTGGGTGAATGTCTCGCCTCTCTCGGGTTTGCTATACTTAAACTTCGTGCGAAACCCTGCTCGGTTAGCTCGTATTTCTTCAGAAGTGCTTCTTTCAACGCGAGGTAATTAAGCAAATCGGCCGCGGATAAAGGAGAATACACGTCTAATGCTTTACCCTTAAGCAACGCACTAAGATGGAGCGACCAACCGTCTTTTTTCCATTTTTGTACAGTGGCGTACCTTTCAAACCTGTTTAGATAACCATGTTATCCTAGTCGTCTTCAAATGGGGGAAATTTTGGACTTCTCAGTTTAAAATCATGTTCCCCCTCCCTTTTGGTTTGCAATAGCTCATAATTTCTTTGATACTTCCTCTCCTTATTTCTATCTTCTTTCTCCAAAGTTTCTAACCTTACTTGTTTTTCCCTTTCTAACTTCCTGTCCTCTATTTCTTTTAGTAGTTGTACCGTTTCCCTCTCTGCTTCCCTTTCGCATTCTATCTTTTCTTTTTTGGCCTGCTTTTCTAACTCTATCTTCTCCTTCTCGGCCTGCTTGTCTAATTTTATCTTCCCCCTTCTCCAATTCTATCTTTTCCCTCTTAAAAGCTATTTTTCTTTCTGCGGCTTCCCTTTCTATCTCCAGTTTCTCCCTTTCTGCCTTCTTTTCTAATTCTATCAACATCCTCTTGGCTTTCCTTTCTACTTCTAGTTTCTCCCTTTCTATTTCTCTCTCTTTTAACCTCTGGTCCCTTTCCTTAGCCTGTTCTTCACGAACAAAATTCCTCAGAGAATCCTCCTCGTAGGCAAACTGTTTCCCCAATTCCACAAGTTCTTTCATTGATGACATTGCAAAAATCTGATACGACCAACCTAAAGTACAATATTTTGCCCGAAGGTGTAATTACCATAATTTCAACAAACAAACTGTATTTTCCTTCTCGGAAGGCAACAAAAGCGTGAAATGTGTACAAAAAAAAAATAATGTTAAATGGCTACTTAACCTCACTGTCTCGTCATGAGCGTCTGAAACGCACAAAAAAATCATACAAGAATAATGAAACAATAATAGTGCTCTGTTAAAACCGAGATGATCCTACTTCTGACATCATTTGTAACAAGATAACCGAGTTGGGATTTCGGATTCACAACAGAACACTTTTGAACCGAACTCACTATTTCGAAATAATGTACAATATACATAAATCACCCTCGGGTATCGTTGTACACAAAAAACGAAACCCAGGTACATGTAGTTAATAAAAAAGGGATTTATACAATTCCGTGACACGCGCTACCCGTTGAAACTACACCCTCAAGATGTGCGCGTACTTCTGTTGTTTCGAGGCAAAGATTTCAAAGACGGAAAATACATTCATATCTATCATCACGATGAACATTCTGATACCGTTACCAGTATCGCCGCATTCCTCGGATACAGTTATTATTGTGAGAAATGTAACTATGGGCATTACAATCGTGAGCAACACAAGCATTGTGGATCCAAATGTGCAGGATGTTTGGCCTCTAAATCCTATCTTGACGAAGGACAACAACGATTGCATTGCCAGCTTGTCAGCGAACTTTTGTCAGCCCAACCTGTTACCAACAACATCTGAAGACGCAAGGTTCACAACAGAAAAGCACTTCCCAACTCCTGAAATGCTGTTCTACTTGTGGACAAGTCATACGCACCAATAATATCAAGACACGTTTGTTCAGGAAAGAAACGATGTCACATTTGTCACCATACCGTTGACTTGGAACATGAATGCTACATTCAAAATTACCAACCCCAGCAGAAGGATAAGGAGGAAGATGAAGACCAGAAGAAAGGGACTTTCATTTTTTAAAAAATTTGAATGCAAGCAAGAGACTGACATTCACTTTCATAATTTCTGCGTGTCTTATCGAGCATGCGAGAAGTGCATCCATGAACCTATCTTTTGTCATGGATATCACTGCAGGAAGATTCCTGGAGGACCTGAAAAAATCTTTCGAGGGTCTAACACGCTGACCGATTTTGCTCAGTGGATTTTAGACCCTATCGACGAGACGTGGAATGAAGAGGATATCGAACTTTACGGAGATTGTCATCGCTATGTCAGGGTGATGGCTCACAATTTCTCGGGGTATGATGGACAATTTTTTCTCAAATGCTATACGGAACAGAGCACTGAGCGTCCTAAAGTGACTTTGAACGGAGCCAAAATCATTTCCATGCAAGTGGGACAAGTACAGTTTAAAGATTCAATGAGTTACTTGGCCATGCCTTCGTGTCAAATGCCTTAAACGCTTTGGAATGACAGAAATGGCCAAAGGTTATTTCCGCACTTTTTCAATACCGAAGCTGATCAACATGCCGTTCTACCCCATTTGCCTGATGCTCAATACTACGACCCCGACAACATGCGCACCGAACAACGAGAAGCTTTCTGCGCTTGGTACCAACTCACGCCTCGGACCACTTTGACTTTCAGGAAGAAATGTTAAAGTACTGTTATCCAACGTGGATATTTTACGGCGTTGCTGTGGAAAATTTCGAGAATTGTTCATGGAGCACGGAGGGATCGACCCCTTGAAAAAATCCCGCACCATTGCTAAAGCGTGTTCCTTAGTGTACCGCAAACGATTCATACCTTAGAAGACCCTGGCTGTTTTCCGTCCTCAGACGACCAATTTTGTCAAACACGACTACGATCACCATTTGAAATCCGATCCCGAGTTTAAATGTATCGTGGAAAGTTACAAACATTTGGACCCTCTGAACCCGCGGCACAGTTTGTATGGAGGACGAACGAATGCCACCTGTTTGCTGTACCACGCCAACGAGGAGAAAGGAAAAGAAATCAAATACCTAGACATGTGTTCGCTGTATCCTTACGTGTGCAAGTATTGTCACTTTTTTCCACAGGGCATCCATAGATGTTGACGGAACACATTGACGTGGACAACATTCGAGAATACGAAGAATTAATTAAGTGCAAAATCTTAACTCCCACAGACTTGTACCATCCTCTTTTACCTTACGATTGCCAAGGAAATATGATGTTTTCCTTGTGCCGTACTTGTGCCGAAACGTGCAACTAAGACCAACCTTGTCATCACACTCAGGAAGAACGGCCCTTGACAGGAACGTGGGTCAGCGTGGAATTGTTCAAAGCTCTGGACCTGGGATACCAATTGTTAGAAGTGTACGAAATTTACCACTTTCCCAAGACAGAACAGTACCACAAGGGTGACGAGACTCAAAAGGCATTTTCGCAGACTACGTGGATGCCTTTTTGAAACTGAAGCAAGAAGCCAACGGCTGTCCTTCCTGGTGTCAAATCCCCGAAGACCAAAAGAAATTCAAAGAGATATACTTTGAGGAGGAAGGCATCACTTTAGATCACGTGGAGATAAAAACGACGGTAGGCGATAGTTTGCTAAAGTGATGTTATTTTGTTTGTGTGGCAAAAGGGCACAACGACTGTGTTTACCCAAGACGGAGTATTTGACAGAACCGTCCCGTTACTTCCAGATGGTTCACGACAAAACCAAATACATGAAACACGTGGACGTCCTGGTCAGTTACGAAGAAGATCTAGAGTTTGTACAGGCCGACGAGTTTGGAAATGTCATCATTGCGGCCTACGTGATAGTCTATGCTCGCTTAAAGTTGTACGAAGCCTTAGAGCAATTAGAAGATCGTGTGCTGTATTTTGACACGGACAGTTGCATCTACATCGATCGCCTTGGTCACCGTCACCCTGACATCGAAGGAGACCGTTTAGGAGCCTGGACGGACGAGCACCCCTACGACAAGATTCTTAGTTTTGCTAGTGGCGGTCCTAAAAATTGTGGTTACGAATACCGGGACCAACAAGAAATGCGCACAAAAAGGATTAACTCTAAATCATCGCACCAGTGAAGTGCTGAACTTAGGCGTATAGAAAGAAGCCTCGTAAGCTGGAGAGTATCAATACTTTAAAGTAACCACCTGCGAACCTCATAAGATTGTACGTTTACGCACACACCAAATCGTTAGTAGGCCCTTGGAAAAACTGTATCAGATAGTGTACCAGAATCAAGTACGGCTTCCCAATCACTTTACAATACCGTAAGGACACGTTGATATTGGCCAGCATATAAAAAGGGAAAACGTCCAAGACCGATAGTTCCTTGTGACTACATTTGCCAAGCGAGAAAGATGGATCCTTTCAGACAGACACGATTCAAATTCAGTCATTCGCAAGTGGAGTGCGATGCTGTGCCTTGCAATTGCAGCGATACCGTTCGCAGTAACCTCAGCGATTCAACAAGACATCATGGGAACTTCGCTATGACTACTACTACTACTCCTACAATAGAAAGTGATGCTGTGCATGCCAAAGCTGACGGATGCGAAAGCGAAACCACTCGTTATCGTGGACTCTTTACTGGTTTTCATCCTCAACGTGAAACCATACGTCTACCACCCTACGGATGTCATGCATGCATGAGCAAACCACTTCGGGTTTCACCGTACCTTCATCGAAATGAACCTGTGAAAGAAGAATATTCGTTCTCTGTGCGTTTGTCTGAATACTGCGACTTTGAAAGTCGTTTCCAAACCTTCCACGGAATGTGGCCTAAATATCTGGGAGGATCTACCCCCGAAGAATTAGCCAGAGCTGGATTTATCTACTTGGGCGAATGTGATCAAGTCAAATGGTTCAGTTGCGGTGTCACTTCACGAGTGGGAGCAGAAAGACTCCGCTTACCTGGAACATGCTCGATGGTCTCCGTACTGTCACCACCAACCTTAGTGGGACCCTAGTGATATCTTCATGGATACTTTACAAGAGAACATTTGTAGTTTGCCTGTGGAGTTGAGAGAACATATTTGCCGTGAGTTCTTCAAAATACAAGTGAAACGCAAGAAACAATTACATCCGAACAATCATCAACTTCTAAACTACCACTGGTACCTTAATGCTATCAGAGGACTGATTCATTTGAAAGCGTTCCAATGGTCAGACATTGATAAACTACCCAATAACCAGAAGGCTTTGGATACTACTCATTCTACTTACGAATTGTCCATACTGCAAATAGAATTCCAGAGGAAGACGTAGAGGATTACCAAAATCTTTTACACGAACAAATGTTGTCTGTAGAGGAAAATTCTGTGCGACGTGTGGAGTGCAAGTAAGCGACTAAACAATTTGGATTTGCAACTGGAGTATGATCAGCTCTGTGCAAAAAAGTACATTTATTACCTCCAACAAAAGATGGTATAAAAATTTGCTACCATGCCACAACCTTCATCAGTCGTGATACAGCAGATTCCATGGAAGGAAGTCAATGACACTACTCAGATTGTGGAGGATTACCAACACTTTTTACGAGAACTGTGTCCTTTGAATTGGGGTCGTCGTGTGGTGTGTGTCTTAGGGACTTCCTTTCCGGGATTTCGTTTACCAGAGAATTCCTTGTGGACCCTTAATGAACATTACTTACCACAAAAACATGATGGTGTTTCCTCTAAATGCGCACGAGAAACTCACTCTGTTTAAAGCGTTGCACTTTAATCTCCAACTTTCTCTACCTCTGTTTGAAGAGAAGCTTCTTTGTCAACGTTTAGCCACTCCGGATGCTTACGAAGATGTGTATATATGACTTGCTGGTTACACTCTCACTGGAAAGACGTACGTGACTGGAAAAGTCTTGGTTTCGAGGCTTGGACGAAAGAAGTGCCCTTACATTGCCCAAGATTTGTTATACATTTAAAGGAAAAAGTGAACTTAAAGTGTCCAGTGAAAAAGGTAACCTTTAAACCTGTCTTAGCCACAGTGCCAAAATTAATCCGACACCGAGGAAAACCACTCCAATCAGGACAGGACCATTATTGACATCGACACCCCCAAAAGACCATTCCGGGAGGACACCTGTGTGACTGTACCAAGTGTAGAGATATTACCCAGTGTTCCTAGATATTCTTCTAGGGTACCATACTTTCGTCACCCATGTTGTACAGAGACTTGTTTATATTCCACTTTTATCGTTTTGATGTGTATTCTATCGATGTACTTAACCGTTTGTCTCTTATGTATTTTTGTATTTCGTGCCCAATTTTAAAAATTTTGGAATAAACGTGTCCTGAAAAAAGTATAAAAACTCTTTGTTTTTAAAATTGGGATCACCTTTGCTATGGCTACTCTGCTGTCTCTGCCCCCACCTCCTCGACTTTCAGAGTCATCGACGAAAACTTAGATCGTGCCAGTTGGGAGGCCTTGTATCTTCGCCGTCCCTTTAACATGTCAATTGCTGGACCCAGCGGTTCAGGCAAAACCGAATTTGTCAAACGTTTGATCGAACATAAAAAACATTTCATCGATCGTCCACCTCAAGGTATCGTGTGTTGTTACAAAGAGTGGCAAGCGGCGAACAGCCTCTTGCGAGAAGGTCAAGGATATTTTATCGTGTTTGTTGAAGGCATTCCTCGCGAAGACGACGGCATCATGTCTGACTCCAGTCGAACCCATCTGGTCATCTTCGACGACATAGTAGGGGAAGACGAAGAAGAAATTAGACTGTGGTTTACGCGCAAAGGGTATCACTATACTTCCTGTGTCATTGACATCACCCAAAATTTGTTTCAACAAAGTAACGCTCATCGCACCATCAGTCTCAATGCTCATTGCGTGGTCTTGTTTAAATGTTCCAGAGATAAATCGCAAGTGCAAGTGTTAACCTGGCAGTTAGGAAGTCATTCGCTGACTCATGCGTACGACGATGCCACTCAAACCACTCACGCCTATTTACTCCTGGATTTAAAACCCACTGCCCCATATTATTTGCAATTTCGTATCCATCTGTTTCACACTGGTGCCAAGACAGAGGGCCTGTCGAGTACACGTTCCCGTCAACTTAAAAAATCTATAAAATCCTCTGACACTTTTGGTTTGTCTCATTCATCGTCAACATGACGTCTCTTCAGTATCATATTCCCGTCAAATTGATTCGTGCGTTGTACGGCATCAGTCGTGAAAAAATCTACAAATACTTGCTCGTGTCTTTGAACCCAGTCTTAGAGAAGTCTTACGATGGTGTAGGGTGACAGCACGTCAATTACTTTAAGGCATCATTCACCTCGATAATCAAACCAAACGCTTTTTGGAGAGAAACAAAGTAGCCTTTACGCAACTGGCAGATCCCCGCATCGGCACTCCAACCAAAAAGCAAATCATTTTGAAACCTGGAGGAAGCGGTTCTCTAGGAGGTGTCATCATTCTCTCCCTCTTAAAATGGGGTCCCAATGTCCTAGAAGTCATCCCTAAGAAAAAAGTCACACCTCCCAAAGCAAAACGTACCCAGAAGAAAAAGAGTAGTCGTGTCGAGACCAGGACACAACCCCAGAAAATGAACAGCCCCGAGAAAAGACTCCAGAAAACAGCGTCTTTCCGCAAGAGAGGCACTGCGTCCAGGACACAACCTTATATTCGCAGGTCAGGACCTGCTACGGAGGTGACCGCGTCTCCAGTAGCCTCAGGATCTTCCACCTCACCGTTGCTAGTGATGCCAGCCAAATCTGATTTGACACCCGTCTTTCCTAATTGGATGAAAAATGTAAACAAGTATCTTGAGGAACTTCTCCGGCGGTAACACCCTCCTCATCTTTAGCCGCAGCGGCAGCTGCTAACAAAGTACCTGCCCCCAAAATCAAAGTCCAAGAGATCTCTCTCATGTTACAGAGTTCACTGGATTTATTCAAGAAAGTTCTGTCCCGATTTAGTCCTTTGCGAACCCCTCTACGTCAAGTGCTGCCTGCCATGAAGATGATACAACGGACCAACAATCAGTGCGAACGCACTCCACTATAAAAGACGTCAACCCAAGAAAAGACCCAATCGTCCAAAGAAAAAGAGGAGAAACCAAAGGGGATTATTTGTTTCTGACGATTCGATAGTAAAAGAGTTCGTCAGAAAGACTGGTTACAAACCCTATGACCTAACCAAGAAACATACCTCCCCAAAAAATAAGATAAAAGGACGTGTGCCAAGTCTTCAACGTCAGTGTAATTGGCGTGTGCTCCGGAATGAACAAAGGTGTCAGCCCCAGAAGTCATCCCTCCTTTGCCCCAAAAGGAAAGAAAAGGAATGGACAACTTCCTCGTTTAGCCAAACATTGGGACGTGTTGTTGGCCCTGTCCAACGCCCCTCCACCCATGCGAAAACAACTTATTCAAACATCCTCGAACGACGTCGTATATACCGTGTGTGAATGTTGCCTGAATGTCTTGAAAGGAACGATACCTTTGTCCAAGCATCAGAAAGAACGCTTAGCCAAACATTGACACGTTCTTCTCCAAATGGTCCAAAAGAAAATACCTATCAGTCAAATGATAAATATGTTGGTGCAACGCGGAGGATTTGTGCATCTGTTGTTAGGACCCGTGCTAGAAGCCAGATTGGGGAGAATGCTTACAGGACTAATGATGGGAGCTGCTTCACAAATGGGTTCAAGATAAAAAAGATCAAGAAGATAAAAGGAACACTAGGGTGAAAAGATCTCAGACGTGAACTTTAGAATCTGATGGAAGGACGAAAACTGACTTTAGTGCCTTACAAACAATAGATGGAATTCCATCGTTGGCAAGAACAACGCACTCCGCATTTACCGTCCAACCCTCATTTCACCGAGATGTCTCAGTTACAACACGAAATGCAACCTTTGATGAATCCCAGCGATTTGTCAGAAACGGAAAAATCTCAACAGTACGGCCAAGTGTTGAAACCATTTCAACTCTTTCACCAGACAGTTTTAGACGAAACAACTCAACCGACTCTGAAAGATTTTAAGACCCTGATGAAACGTCCATCACCACCACCACACCAGTGACCAAGACAGACACAGCCACATGGATGCCAGAGGAAGAATACGCACGAGATGTCTTTCAAACACCGTCAGCGGCTCCCACCCCTTGTAAGATTTCAGCATCCTTGTTGACCCCTTCCCCCACTCCCCAACGACAAGAACTCAAAGCTTGGGTTAAGAAGATGATGTCATCTCCTCCTTCGACAGAAGTGAAAAAGAAAGAAGGGAAACCAGAGGTGAAAAAGAAAGTAAGACAAAAGCTATCCCATTACCACCACCAGTGCCCTCGACTTCTACTCCCGTGGCACGTCGGATACGTAAAGCTGTTTCCAAAGCAACACCTCACCCCAGCCAGAGTAGTATCCGTGAGAGAGAGAGAGAGAGAGAGAGAGAGAGAGAGAGAGAGAGAGAGAGAGAGAGAGAGAGAGAGAGAGAGAGAGAGAGAGAGAGAGAGAGAGAGTTATAATAAAGAATTTGTTAGCTAACATTTACTACGATCCAGCCCATCCTGCGGGTTACGTAGGAGTTCAAAACTTGTATCGTGCTGCCAAACGAAGGCTGAAAAGTGTCCGTTTACCTCAAGTGCAACGATGGTTAGAAGAACAAGCCACGTACACGTTACATAAACCCATTCGACGAAAATGTTCCAGAAATCGCACGCGATTTAGCCGATGTCTCTCATTTGGCCACCTACAATCGTGGCTACAAATATCTGTTTTGTGTCATCGACGACTTTTCCAAATTTGCCTGGGTCGTACCATTGACTTCATAATCGAGCTCTGAGTTAGTGCGAGCCTTAAAACTGGTGTTGAAACAAAGTGGTCGTCACCCTCTTCGACGGCAAACCGACAAAGTCACTGAATTTCTGAACCAACCTTTCCAAAACGAATTAAAGAAACGAGACATTCATTTTTTCACCACCGACAATCCTGAAACCAAAGCCAGCATCGTGGAACGTTTTCAACGTACATTGAAAGAACGTATGTGGAAATATTTTGCGCATCAACACACTCTCATGTACATCGACGTTTTACCCCACCTGGTCAAACCCTACAACCAATCTTTCCATAGGAGCATCGGATGCGCCCCCGGAGAAGTGACTCTCGACAACGAAGTGACCGTCTTTGAGCGCCTGTTTGGTACAATCCCAACTGTGACTCTCCCCATGAAAGGTGGAGTGTTGACCACAGGAGACTGAGTGAGCATTGGTAAAATCAAACGCACTTTCAACAAAGGTTACTAACCCAACTGGACCACCGAATTGTTTCGTGTCACTTGACGAGTGCGTGGCCGTCATTCTGCCATCAATAAATTGGAAGACATAAACGGGGAAGTGTCAATAGGATCTTTTTACTTGCCCGAGTTGCAACGAGTGACCAAAGAAGAGGACCAGGTGTACGACATCGAAAGTATTGAACCCGTAAGGTGGGAAAACGTCGTGTCAAAGAAGTCAAAGTACGTTGGAAAGAATATCCTCCCAGTTTTGATTCTTGGATCAACGCTTCGCAAGTCATCGACTATAAAAAGAAGTGACCATCATGCCCTTCAACACAGCCTCAACAACAACAGTGACCATTCCTCTGAGTTCTCCGCAAGATTTCAAAAGCAATCTCTGTGGGTGTGGTGTGAAGAACGTGTGCCTAAAACGGAAATCGTCTTTTTCTGCTAAATCTTTGTGGTGTATTGTGTCATCGGTCCTGCCATTGCTAATTTGAGTTTGCAACAAGGGGACAAACAATTGTGGACCATTTTACTGAGCAGTTGCATCGTTGCTCTTCTACCCAATCCTTCTTTAAAATACTCTAACGGCAACAACGGGAGTTTTGCGGCCAACACTAGTCACCCTCCCAACACTCACCACCATCACAACAACAACCCTCTTTTGGACTCTCCTTTGACCTCGAGTGACCCCTCGGAAAGCAGAACTCTGGAATTATGAATAACCAATTTTACTTAACTTTACCCAGTGACAGTTCCCTGGATGTGTTTCTCCGCAATACTTTGTGCTGCTTCACGGCCAAATTACCTCAGGCCATCCAATTGGATCACGATGCCGATTGGGAAGTGGCTTTGGTCGAAATCATTGATCCCACACAAATCAAAAACATCACTGAAAATCAAAACACTTTCCACGTCGAAATCATATGCGAACAAGTGCAACAATTCATGAATGACAGTGTGTTTCCAGGTATCAGAAATTCAGTAAGCAGTCCATAATTCATCATCTATACTGAAAACATCCCGGCAGGCTATTATTTTAACAGTCAACATCAGCTGGACACGATTGCTTCCAGGTTCGAGGAACTGTTTGGCAAAGCCCGAGACAAAGCCAAACGAAGTGTCACCATCGAGTGCCATAAAGTGGCTCGTCGCTTGCCGATGAAATTGAAAGATACCAAAACGTTGTGAATCAGTTTTAATCGCAGTTTGTTTGAAATTTTGGGTGGAAGCACAAACATGGCTCCTAATTAATTCCCAGAGATCAACAGCAATACGGAATTTTACAAGTATTTTCGATCCTCTGTAGAACTGAACGAAGGACTAAATTTGATCTTTGTTTACTCCGATGCTGTGGAGTACAAGGTGGTGGGAGACACTGCCGCACCGATACTTAGAGTCATTCCTTTCAAAGTGGATTCTGCCACAGCGAATGACTAGGATGGTGGAAACACCTATCACGTTCACCAAGAATTTGTACACCCTCATTTATTTGTCTGTCAGAAAGTCGTATTTCGGCAGTGTCAACATTGGTATAAAAGGAGATCTGGGACAAAATATTCCATTCTCCAAAGGGAAAGTCACGGTGAAATTCCATTTTAGAAAACGATTCCCTAACGACTTGTAAGTCATGTATCCTGTGTACCGAGGAGTCGCTGGACAGCGGGGGCATGGTTTAGGAGATATGCTAAAATCTTCCTTTAGTTCAGTGGCCCCCGTCTTGAAACCGATGTCGACACGAGGATTGCATGCCTTGAAAGACGCCGTTTTGACAGACGGAAAAGAATTTCTCTAAAGTGTCATCATCGACAAACAAAATCCTAAAGAAGCCTTCTTGAGAGCAGGCAGAAATGTGTTGCTTCAAATTGGAAAAGACATTTTGGGCCTACGAGAGGCAATAAGAGACGACGAAGACACCCCTACAGAGGACTTCGCACACACGCAGCCAGAAAGAAAAGAAAAGAAGAACCGTCAGAGACTTAGACGTCTTTGATTATTAAAGAGAAAAAAATGATGCACCGCGAGTCTTGCGATTGTTCCAAGTCGGAACTGGATCTGTTTGCCATGCCACCTACCATGATGACGATGCAAGAATCCCAATGGGCAGAATTTTGTCCCATCTCCTCTTTGACGACCTCAGCCTCTATCGAATTTGAAATCAAAGGACATCCCGAAGATTACATCTATTTGAATATCAGTTACTTGTACCTGAAAGTCAAAGTTCTCGATCCGACTGGAAGTCCTATAGACTTCGATGAGGAAGTAGCTCCCATCAACAATTTCATGCATTCCTTGTTCAGCGAAGTGGATTTGTACTTGAATAACAATCTGGTCAGCAGCATGGATACTTACCCCAACCGAGCGTACCTCGAAAATCTCTTGACGTACGGAAAAGAAACCGAGAACACCCATCTGGATGCTTGCGTGGTATGTTAACCTGACACGGAAGGCAAGTTTGACGACACCAGGTGATTAAAGAGTAAGAACCAGACCACAATGTGGGATTCAACGTCCGCTGAAAGAAAATCAAAGATGGTCCGAGTTTAGAACTGAATGATCGTTCGCATTTGGAGATGTGGTTAAAAGAGAAATATTTGCTGCATGGAGTGGCTGTCCGCTTGAGACTGAATCGAATCAGCATCGCTTTCCATTTGATGGCTAATGATGCCAATTGCAAAACCATCATCAAAGAAGCCAGACTCTACGTACGACGCTTGGAAGTGTTACCTAAAGAGGGAACTGACACCAGTCACACTTTTTGAACCAAACGACCACCAAGTATCCAATACGACGAGTAGAAGTGAAATCCTTCACCTTTGCCACTGGGCTCTGATCCAAAATCGAAGATCATCTGTTGCAGCGACAGTTACCCAAGCGTTGAATCATTGGCATCGTTAGCAATGCAGCCTTCAACGGAGTCCACAGTCAAAATCCTTTAGAGTTTCAAAACTTCGACGTGTGCAAGATCTAAGTCAGTCGAGATGACACGACCTTGTGTACCAGACCTTAGGAACCTATCTTTGGCAAGAAGAATCACTTGAGATCATACTTGTCCCTTTACGAGGCCACGGGGCAGTTCGGGACCAACACCAGTCACGGCATTACGTACGACGATTATGCAGGAGGTTACTCTTTTTTGGGCTTTTGATTTCGCTGCTTGAGCAAGGCAGAGACGAACGATATTTCCACCCTATACAAATAGGCCGACTTCTTGTGGAACTTCTTTTTGAAAAACAAGTTGACCAGACGGTTAACGTCATCTTGTATGCCGAATTCAACAATACGATAGAAATCAATAGTATGGGAGAAGTAATTCTAGACTATTAAAAGCTTTGGAGGACACTTATCCCTATTTGAATGATGGAGCCACTTTGGAAATGGAATGGAAGGATATCTTGGAATCAGAACCAAAATACAAAGACGAAGAAAGCATGGTGATGTCCTGATGGCCAGAACAAGAACAACATTTAGTCTCCTGTTTTGCCAAACACATGGCGGGAAAAATGAAAGGGTTGAGCCAGAAACATTTATTTCTTTTCCCCTTCTTTCGTTTTCTTCACCTCCTCTTCTTCGAGCCTGGCACTTTCTTCATTTGCCTCCATGGCCAGCTCATCCAGCGACGGGCATACTCCAGGTGCATCTGAAGCTCTAACAATTTTGAAATCCTACTCATTTTCTTGTAGTTTACGAGTCAGTGATAGGTAGCCAGACTGACGAACGCTCCGCTTAGTATGTCTGAAGAAACACTCACGTTCACTTTTCACCTACAAACACACTTTATTATCACTCATACATATAACCCTATAACAAACAGATAAACTCTCTTACAAAGTCAGGGAAACGAAGCGTTTATAGGCACACCTCTATCTCTTGACTTGGGACCCCGAGTGGCCGAATGTTCTAAAGCGCTCATCGTTACTGATCTTTGCCATCTCACCTCTGCCTGCATGGGTTCGAGTCTCAGGTTCGGCCAATATGGGTATGTGAGAAAGCTTGCCAGTAGCTTCTCGTAGGTCGGTGGTTCTTTCCTGGGTTTCCCGGGTTCCTCCTCCACCGTTAATACTGGCCGCCATGTATAGCCTATCTTCTGCTAAAAATGGCGTTAAACCCTACAACAACAACAACAATCGCTTGACTTACATTCACACTCACATACCTACACACAAAATCATTAATATGGCAATAGAGTAATATGTCTGTTCTATAGATCAGGGGTAGCCATGAAAAGGGCTGTTTTGTTAAGAGTTTTAGCAATCTCTTATCGCCTAAGATCGCGTCCCCGTCTTGCTGCAGGCTTTCCGACGGGATACCGTCTTGTTCAGAAGGAGAAGAAGAACTCCTTGGTGTCCACTCTATAGTCCACAAATCCTCTTTCTGGCTCACCTGCTGTTGTTGCTGCTGTTGCTGCTGATCTTGCTGCCTCTGAAGTATGTACTTCTCTGTCCACTCTTCTTGCTCCTTTTTTATTTCTTCTCTAAAAAACTCTTTTATCAGGTCTTGTGCCACTTAAATCATCATGACATTCTTTATTTCTCCCGGCTTTGGGATCAGTTTTGGCTGACAATATGTAAATGCGCGTGGGCTTCGTTTAGCTTAGCTAGTTTTGAAGACATCTTCACCAGTTGCCGAGTCAACAATGGATGGCCAGACTGGAGACAGCACGGCATTATATAGCTCAAGCGCAGACACGATAGAAAACATCCCTGTGGTATTTTTGGTAGGAACGCTATAGCTCATCCAATGTAGAGGGATAATGAGAAGTGAAAGAACATATATCTTTATATACTATTCATTTTTTTTAAAACAAACCACACACTTTTCTCAAAATACAACATTTTTATTCAACCAACAAATAACAAACAAATAAATAACATCAACACTTTTGTCAAATAACAAATTTTTGACAACGTTGTGAAGTCAGGTTAGACTTCCACTGATAGAGCTCTTGAGGCCATTGATACACATTACGTGTCCTACTAAAGACAAGAGATATCCATAATGGTCACAAAACCATTTACTTTATGATCGTTTCTAGAAGAGTCACGATCAAAATAAGTCACTAAATGTTCTATGGGATATCCAAGACTACATTGATGAAGAAAATACAATATTGTCCACAGTAAATGGAATCTGTGCCTTGTAATTTCACATTATTGAATCATGAAGTCTTGGCATTTCTTCTCATAAAGTCAATGATGTCGTCTTCCAAAGACGGTAATCCATACGAATCAAAACACTCCACACAGGTATCGTGGGAAAAATAGACGGGTTGCATAGTGGGTTCCTGGGATAAAGCTGTCGTCGGTGTTTGATGATATAAACTTGATGGTCTTTAGGTTTGCGATGAGGAAGTTCATCTTTAGCGCACACGACAAGATTCCAAGAAGTTGTGTAGGAACTGTTTTTCAAAGGGTAATACAGTTCCCAGGTAACCATTTTTTTCTTGTCTTTTTTCACAGGTGATAATAAGTCATCGATTCAATCTTGACTTTATCCTTGAAAATCTCTGTCAAGTAAACGGTTTTTGGCTTCCCCTCCGTACTCTGTGCAGAGAGCTCTTCGATGTGACGGATCTCCAGAGAAGTCCATGGAGGGAGGGAATGGTCACGCAAGTCTTTATACCACTGACGCAACACCGCTTATTCTGAGATGAGACCCAAAGCGTCTTCCAGATACTCGTCCAGTGTTTCTTCTTGGTTCATCATCGGGCATTTATCGTGATGGTTGTGACTGGGATGATCGTTTTGATATCTCCAACAATGTTTCTGGCTCAACCCTTTCATTTTTCCCGCCAAGAGACATCGTTATCTTAGTAGCGTCGTGTTCTGGAGTGCGTACGTGTCCTGACGGCACAGTACCGTCTCTAGTTTTCTTGATGATACCAATTGTCTGTTTTTTTTATTGCAACTTTTTTCTTTTGTGGTAGGGTTTGAATCGACGGGTCGTCAAGATTCATGAAGTGTTTAATACGCACCGTTGTCGTTCGCATAAGTCAGCCATGGTTCCTATATATTTGACTTTCACTTGCTCTTGTGAAATATACCAAGTCAAGAGGTAGAGAGGGTGTCTGTAAAGAGAACGAACTTGGTTAAATCATTTCTGAATCAGCAATCGAGATGAAACGATCACACGATTTCATTGAGAGAGCAGAAGAAGAACGTAAGAGGCTTCGCCTTATGGCCTCACACACAAAAAGATGTGTTCGCTCAAATCAAAGACATGAGCGAACCTGAACCATCACCTTCCACATCTGCGACCAGACCTAGATCGCTTACGTCAAACCAAAAGTCACCAATATAACCCAAAAAGTATTACCACATTCGAGAGACGGAAATGTGCTCCTCTAGAAAATTAAAAACCAAGGCCTACACGTACGCAGTGAAGTTTAAAGTTTTTGAGTCCGACGTAACTCTGGAGAAAGCAGAAGAGTTCATCACCGATGTATGGGATTTTTTGTTAACCACAGTGAAACAACAATGTGAAGCCAAAGAAGACGATCACTTGACACTCTCCATTTATCACGACAGTCTGAAGTCCACCGTTTGGATCGAGTTTAGCAGACCATCAGAACTAACACCTTGCAAAGTCATCGCAAGAATCAGCACGTACAGAAGTCCAACGACAAGTTTCACATCACCGATGGAAAAGCGACACTGTACATAGCCCACTTGTTCCTTCCCAAAGGGACCGGACGCAAAAAGGCGTTATTGGTGGACGACCTTCTCAGCACCAAAAAGAGCCTCGTCCAAATTAAGAACCCTCAAGACAAGATGTGTTTAGCCCGTGTATCGTCGTAGGACGAACGTATGTCGACAAGAACGACACGGCAGAATGGAAAAGAGCCTGGAAAACTATTCAACAATCGGACCGAGCCAAACAACGAAGAAAAGCAGAACTCCTGTTACAGCAGGCGGGGACATCCAAAGACACACCCTGTGGCATTCCTGAAATGCAAAAATTACAAGACGTCTTAGCTCCACGCTACACCTTGAAAGTGCACCCTCAAGAAGTGCGTGGACCTCTGTTGTTTCCAGGCAAAGATTTCAAAGACGGAAAATACATTCACGTCTATCATCACGATGAACATTTCGATGCCATCACCAGTATGACTGGATTCCTGGGAAACATATATTATTGTGAGAAATGTAACTATGGCTATAACAATTGAGAAGCCAGCGACTGTCCTTCCTGGTGCCACACTTCCGAACACCAAAGGAAATTCAAAGAGAAATAATTTGAGCAGGAAGGCATCACTTTAGACCACGTGGAGACAAACGAAGGAAGGCAGTCGTTTGCCAAAGTGATGTTAAATTGCTTGTGGGGTAAAATGGCACAACGACCGTGTTTACCCAAGACGGAATATTTGACAGAACCTTCCCGCTACTTCCAGATGATTCACGAAAAAACCAAAACCATGAAAGACGTGGACGTCCATCGTGAGGACTTGATCCTGGTCAATTACGAAGAAGAACTGGATTTTGTAGAAGCTGACGAATTTGGAAATGTCATCATTGCGGCTTACGTGACAACTCATGCTCGCTTAAAATTGTACGAAGCTTTAGAACTGTTAGGAGATCGTGTGCTGTATTTTGGCACAGACAGTTGCATCTATATCGATTGGTCACCGTCACCCTGACATCGAAGGAGACCGTTTAGGAGCCTGGACGGACGAGCACCCCGATGACAAGATTCTAAGTTTTGCTAGTGGCGGTCCTAAAAAATACGGCTTCGAATACCGGGACCAACAAGGAGAAGTGCTCACTGAGTGTTAAGTGAAACTACTGGCTATCAATTATCGCACCAGTCAAGTGATGAACTTTAGGGTATTAAAAGAAGCCTTGCAGTCTGGAAAGGATCAAGATTTTAAAGTGACCATCTACCAACCTCACAAGATTGTACGTTTAGCCACACACCAAATCGTCGGTCGACCTTTGGAAAAAGTGTATCAAATCGTGTACCAGAAGCGAGTGAGACTTCCCAACAACTTCACTTTACCGTACGGACAAACTGGTATAAAAATGGTTCCATGACGATAGCCACCAACAAGAAGGATGACTTCGACACAGCAAGAATCGAGTGAGAGACTGAAGGCCAATGAGAAACTCTCGAGTGCGATGCTGTGCCTCACGATCAAATCACCAATGCAGTACCATATCTTAGATGTTTATTTACTAACGCCCTGGACAACTAAGTGCAACCAGTGCAACTTCCAGACTACAAGACTTTACCTTATGGATACGCTGGTATCACCCAGTATAAAACGGGGATGACTTCCAAGAATGACACTTCATTCTGAGGACAAGCGCCGAGAAAGACGAATCACTCTGCGCAGATGAAAAAAGAGACGGAACAAACATCATTGGCCTCTTTCACCACCACCATACCGTCACAGCAAAGTGCGTCCAAGAAGGAAAAGGATTCAGTAGACCGAAAGGAGTATTTTAGCATCCAAATGGCTCAGACAGCGATTTCGAAAAAATTTAGGACGCCAACTTAGACCTACACGGTGAAATTTAAAGACTTCGTGTCTGACATTCCACCCGAGGAATGAACAGGTTTCATTACGGACTTATTTGACTCATTGTTAGAGGAATTGAAACGTCAGTGCCAATTCAAAGATCGAGGTCATTTGAGCCTGTCTATGTATCACGACAGTTTGAACTCTCCTGTATGTCTCGGGTTTAGTACACCTGCAGAATTAACGTCTTTCAAACTTTTGAGGGCTATTGAAGAGGTGCAGACGATGAGAGAAAAATTTGACACCACCGATGGAAAAGTGACCATTCATATGGCATACGTTGTACCTCCACGGGAAGAAGACAATGACTGTTCTTGATCTGCTTTCCGATAAGTGTACCTAGCACGATGGACATAACAGCAGATATAAGAATGAAAGGGAGTACGTGGTGGGAAACATCTACGCTGGGACACAAGTGGTAGCTGACTAGATTTTAAACGTGTGTGATGGATATAGAGAGAAACATGAACTTTGTCATATTTGATTGTTTGTTACTTGTTTTGTTTTAGCTTTTTCTTAAAAATGGACATTTAATGTAGAGTGAAAGAAAATGGCATTCTTTTATGAAATGTAAATAAGTTGTATATGAAGTGGGGTTTGTTTTGAAGGCATGAACTTTAATTAAAAAAAGTAGTTTTCGAGAAGCAACAACTAAATAACTTGTAAATAGGTTTGTTTCATGTCCAAATGTTTATCTATTAAATGGATAGTGCTTAGACCAAAGCATGGGCCAGAGAGTCCATGTATATACCTGAATAAATATTTTGTACCCATACAATATACTTTTCTTATTGGAGTCTCTATTCCATCTGTGAGTCGTTCTTTGGAAGATCTCTGTCCTCTTTTCTGTACGTTTCCGTCTTCTTTGTTTGGATGTGTATTTGTTTGTTTCTCTATGTCTATGTTTGTCCCTGTCAACCTTTGTCCCTATAGACGCATTTCACCCTATAAATAGTTTTGACCCTATAACCCCATGACGTCACCAATGTTCAATTCCCATTGACCCCAGGTGCCATTCCCATGTTAAATTCCCATTGTCGCCAAATTGCAAACCCCCTATTTTAACGTTAAGGTCCCATTGTCGCTAAAGTGGCCCTGTATTCCCATGTTAAAGTCCCAGTGTCGCCAAAGTGTCGGCCCTGTATTCCCCATGTTAAAATACCATTGTTGCCAATTTTGATACACCCATTTTTGACATTAAGTCGCCATTGTCGCTAAAGTGGCCCCATTAACTACTCTCCTCCCAAACCTTGTGATCGTTCTCGTCTTTCCAATGAAAAGTTGCTAATAGAAATAGCACAGTCAAGTACATTACAATCTATAAACGTTTTGCATAATCCAATTACTGTAAGTGTGGATCATTTGGTATCCTAGGTCTTAGTTCATCAGTTTTAGGTACGATGTGTATTACACTGAGGTTGACAATTTGCAAACATTTTCATTTCAAGCTAAAAAGTGTTCAATGTACATTATTCACACTCGATGTAGAATTGAAGACATATTTGTTATTTATTTCAGAGGTAGGGAAAGAGAGTTTTAAAGGTTGGCGTACTAAAGGGTTCGAATAAAACCATTCTTTGGGTGTAACAAACAAGCGAACTATACCTGTTAAGTTGTACGTGATGTATAATTGATTCGTAATTTAGTGTATCGGAATTATGTATAAAATATAAACAATTTGTAATGAGATCTTTGAAAATGTATTCCATGTGTTGTGGTGTTTTTGCTAATTATTTGTAATTGTTTATCACAACATTTAATTGTATACATCCAGAGCTGTATAGTTGCTGTTACTATTCTTCTTCTTCTTGTTCTTCTTCTTCTTCTTCTTCTTCTTACTATTATTATTATTATTATTATTATTATTATTATTATTATTATTATTATTTTGTGTTCATTTATAACCTTTCTACTCAATTTTGCAATTTTGTACCTTGCTTGTGTTCCTCAAGAAAGACATAATTCTTTCGGACACGTTTGTGCATGTAATCACGGGATATCTACTTTGTTAACTATAGAAAACTCGAACGATTATCTCCTCATGAACCCAATGATCAATCAGATTATCCATTTGTTCGTTATTCATACATTGCTCTTTGCATGTTCTTTGATGTAGACCCGATTTACCGAATTGCATGTCGGACTAATGGATGCAGAATCTGCATTCCAGACTCGTCACCAAAAAGATGCTGCTTCGGATAGTCCCAGGTAGAGTTTAATGACTTACTCGTGCTGCTGTTCCGAAAGAACCAAGCTAAACCAAACCATTATTTAATCGAAAATGTAAACTAAAGGGCGCCTACATCGTCTGGATGTGTTTCTGTACCATTTGAAACAAAGTCCATTGACAGCAAGAACATTTCATGTCAGGTGAAATATTATAGATCTTATAAACTAATTTTAGGACGTTTCATTACTGAATTTGGTATGACAAGTTCACAAGTTCAAAAGTGTACATACTCCAATATCTCTCTGATTGTAGACCCACTTTTGTCATGGTAGGATTTGTAGTGTTAGGACATGTCCACTAACCATTATAGAGCGAGTGACTGACCCTTGTTCGCATTACCTCTGTCTGACATTAGTAAATTTTACATTCAAAACAGAAAGACATTCACTCATACATTAAAAATTTAGCGTTTCACAATTATCTATTGAAAATAATAAAAAACTTATACAGTCGCATGCTGTATTGATCTTTGAAAATGTGTTCCATGTCTGTTTTGGTGGTTATAATGTTTTCATTTAAGTGTATTTACATCAATACATAGTACGCAAAGCAATTTTTCTTATCGCAATTGATTCAAGGACTGATGCCTAAATGTCTTTATATTTAACATAATTTAAATGATTAGACTTTAAATTATAAGCAGAAAGCCACTGCACAGTCTGTGATTTTGGTATTTTCATAAATAATTTAAAATTCTCCAAGAATAGATTTTCATTGGTACGCGTCGAAACGCGTAAAACCGGATGTCTTTCGTAGGACCTCACATTAAAGAGGAAGATTATGATGGTTATGTAAGAGAAACTGAGTTTCTACCAACGATAATATTGATTCATTTATTATTAAAGTGATGGAAAAAATTTCCCAGATTAGATATCCTGCAAATAAGCATCGGTCTCTGTTTATTTCCTTCTGTGTGTGTATGTGTGTGTGTGTGTGTGTCTCTCTCTCTCTCTCTCTTTCTCTCTCTCTCCACACACAAAACACACACACACACACACACACACACACACACACACACACACACACACACACACATTTGTATCAAAATAGAGATAACTCTTTTCCCATTCTACCTTTACACTAGCTTGTTTGGCATTCTCAACATTGCTCTTCTGTTCTCAAAACATACACATTTCGCAGTGAATGGTTTGGGTCGTTACAAGGAAAACATTTTCAACATATTCGGACCTTTATTCCGCATATTCAACTAAGACAAAATCTGAGAAGTCTGTAACGAATTTCCACTGGACGCTAGAGGGAATCTCCCTGAAACGGACGATTCATCTTTTTGCTGCCCCTTGCAGTCTGTATTAACAGCTGTCTATTTCTTCTGCGGCCGAGGTTTTGCCTTTCCTCTGCAAGCTTTATTATTTTTTTTCTTCATTTTCATCAACAAGAGACATCTGCTTTCTCTCCATCTCACAAATGTTTGCTGAATGAAAATTCATGCCAGTTTGACTCCATTATTTCTGCTTTTGAAGAAAATGTGACTTGAACATCCCCCAGCACATCATTTATTTCAGCAAATAGATTCTGGAAGTATGTCTATCCTATCCAACTTCCCGTTCACTGACATTTTCATGGCATCAATATTTGCCCATCTTATCAATTATTTATTTTATTTTATTTGTTTATTTGTATATTTTGTAAGTCTCATGGAATTAACATATTACGTGATATTCTGAATCAGATCATTCTGAATTATGTTTGTACCACTACATGGCATTTAATTGAAATAATGGATTTGTCATACAAATGGATTTAAAATGTCAAATATTGTCGACTTGAGTGGATTTAATTAGATTTAGTGGATTTAAGTTCAAATTTATTTGTGACATATTCGACTCAATATTACAAGTATATTTTACAAGGTTTTGTTGTTAATGTTCTTACCTTCCTATCTATCTATATATTAATCGATCCAGTTGAGCATATTTATTTTTCCAAAATACAACTCTGACTCACTGACGACAAGTCATACCTTCTTGCCAATCTGACTTTAAAAATTCACCAAGACTTGTGCACTGCGACCACTGAACAAATCAACGTACAACAAAGCAGTCCAGATTTGTTCACATTTAATACAATTTCCTTTTCATCGGGTACCTGGGTAACCGATCATTAAGATCGACTGGTACCCAGTAGGTTTTTACTAAATTTTCACAGTTTTTACTGGTAAAGATACTTATTATTAGAATTTTTCTTTAATGCATTTTTTTGGCGTCTTTACAAGTACTTCAGTGAAAATATGAAAAGCAAGATATTCTATTGGTCTATACGACAATGTCCTCTTACTTCCTGTCGACTAGGAGGAACTCGGAAAATATGAAAAAGAACCCGAGATAAATCAATTTCTTTGTACATTTGTCCTGCTACTTCCTATTGACTCAGAATGACGGGGAAATGTGAAAGAAAATTCAGTGATATTTCGTTTTGTCTATACAACGATACTTACCATATGCATTGCCCATTTAGCTCGGACTTCTATGTACTTCTAAAGGGGATCTTCCTGTGGTATATACAGTATCAATATATATGATCCCCTAGCAAATGCATTGCAAGACTTGAAACCGTTTAATAAGCGTGTTTTTATATGTATATTGAAAAGTAGTGGATGGAAAAACCTTTAAACAGTATCACCAGGTGTAGAAAGACCGTTAGCTTTACAAATACAGAATTTCGAAACAAACCCAAATAACTATTAGATAAACTTGTTCAAAATGGCTTTAATGACCATACTATGGATACGGGCAACTACACGGTTGTATGTCGACATTAACCTATTAAAAATATGTGGACAGATGAATATTTCTCAATAGAATGTCAATATAGTGACATCGTATTATACATGACATCGGACCATAGCTATAGCTCATCAACTCTGTTGGAATCAATAAAGGTAGGCACAGTTCTTTGGACCATTAGTAAAAATATTTCATGGCTGACTCCTTGCAAGTTGTGGGAATCGTAAATATAAACATTGCGAACAGTCATCAGAAACATGACTAGACGTGGCTCGTTACACATCTGGGCACACATATATGAAACAAAACAATGTCACTCTAACGTTTTTCAGTTTGAATCTGGGACCGGCAAAGTCGTGCTATGAAAGTATAAGAAGCAAACGAGACTCGGATAATTGTTTGTCGAGTCAGTGTAATTTATTAATACCAAATCCAAACGGTCGATTAAGTTTATTGATGGTGCCAGGGGAGATTGTTTCTTTAACATCGACATTGAGAGTGGAGTTCTTAATTCTTTTGCCAAACACCTCGGATTGGTTTGTATAGACATCCTGTAGTATCAACATGGTTAACGATATAAACTATGTAGCTGGCAAGAGTACAATAAGTTTTTCCCGGTCATGTATGGCTCAATAAATGTACGCTGTTTGTACAGAGCTATTTTCAGGTTGCAAGTGTGCCATTTTGCAAATAAAGTCGATAAAAAGTAGCGTAGAAAGCTGTACTACTAGCTTCCTTAATCTTATACCAATCTGATCCCTTACCCCCATCCCACGAATATGGTACGCACGGTTGTATAATATTTATTTCTGTACTTGTTTGTTCTATGAACATGCTTAAAAAACGACATTGTTCTCTAATGAACTTTCATATCGCAGTAGAAAAAGAACACCTACTCTCTTCAGTCCTTGTTTGTTGTGTAATTCATCAACAACAGCGGTCCATGTCTTATCAACCTGTCGTATCCTTGTTCAAAGCTCTTATCGTCATCCACTGAAGTGTGTTAAGAGCCAAGTGTGTTACTCAGTTTTTACGTTTATTCAGTTGTGTTGTTATAGTCAAATGGTTATTTTCAGGCAGAATAAGAGATCTCTTGTAAAGATCCAATGGATGGATCTGTTAGCATTCGAAATACACCAAGAAAACAAAATTAACATGAATTATGACACTTCATTCATACTTTCTATCAATTTTAAATAGAATTATCAATCTTCTTTTGAAGGTAGCAGCAGAGGAGGTGAACAGACCATTTGGCTGAATTGTCATTTGTTTGAAAAATAAAGCTTCCTACAAAAATGAAATCTCAAGGTCGATAACGTTAAACCAAAGCCTCTAACTGACCATGAGATTTCTCTAATTGGGTTAGCTCATTTCGTTATTTTATCTTTGACTCTTTGTTTTTATTTATGGTGTGTTTCGTTTACTTGCCGGATCACTCAATTTTGGTCGTTCACCTCCTCTGCTGCTGTAATTAACCAAAGATTTTATCCAGACCTATACGATACCTAGATCTTGGGTCATGTAAATTTATTGTTATAAATCCGAACGGAGCAGCTTGTGCTCTTGAAAAGAAGTTTTTAAACTTAATCATGTCCATATCCCCTGAATACCAAGAATGATAAATATTTTGTAAAGTATAATTATCTACTCCATTAAACACAACTAAAATATTGCAGTTGTCTCTAATTACTCTAGGTATTTGTGTATAACGTTGTGTAACATAAATCACGTCAGTATTTTTGTGTCTGCCTCTGGTAAATATCCGAGCTGGATTTGATTGTTTGTCCAGCATCACATCATCATATACTACGAGGTTATTAATAAATCCATCCAGGTCATCTACAGATGGCGCTTCATCAATATCGGTGATAAAATCAATAATATCGTTTCCGTCTTCGTCTAATAATTTTGCATTTTTTTAAAAATCTTTAAGCACTTCATAACATCGTTGATCATCTACAGATGATGCTACTAAATATAATTTATTTCACTTGGGCCATCGCATTATCAGATTAAGTAATAATTGTGTCTTACCAGATCCAGATGGGCCTATTATTATCATTCTAATAGAATTTGGTAGTGCTGGATGGTGTCTTACTGGTTCTTGTTTTCGTGTTGCTGAGAAGTCAGTTATATCCATATAATAAATAATATGAGTCAATACTGTGTTCGATGTAAGGCAACAACCCCCACCGTTGGATTAACAACAGTAATAACAAAAAATAAAAAGCGTGCACTGACAGGTAAGTGTGAAAAGTGTGGCACAAAAAAATATAAATTTATTTCGTCTGGCACAAAGACAGGAGGTGATATTGCTTCTTCGTTGGGAAAATTACCAGGGATTCTGTGGGCGAAATATCCCGGGGAAAAACACTTACCAGGATACAATTATTGTGGTCCTGGAACTCGACTTGATATTCGACTTGATGATCAAGATCAACCAAGACCAGGAGAACATCCAATGAATAAGATTGATCAAGCGTGTCATGTTCATGATGTTGCGTATAAAAGCAAGGATTTACAACAACGACATCTCGCAGATGTGAAATTGATTCATGCGTTAAATTCTATACCTGATAAATCTCTCAGAGAAAAACTCGCTAGTTTTCTAATAAAAACGGCTATGAAAGGTAAAATAATGCTAGGGGCTGGGTAATTAATTATATAACTATTATAATGGAATCTGTTTATTATAGCCCAAGAGGACATTGGAGAGGCAGAGCAGCGATTAGTAAACTTGCTGAAGCAGCAAATGTCTCACGTTCTGTTGCTGCAAATTGGTTAGCACGACAGGCAATATGGCAA